>JAVJAQ010005617.1:3047087-3195444 GCA_032362365.1 Zygogramma bicolorata
CGTCGTTATTTTTATTGACGTGAATGTTTCTTTGAATTTTTGTTTCTCGAGCTGGTATGGGGACTCTGGAAGAGAAACTGGTATGAAGAGTAGTGTCGTTCGCAAAACTATGTATTGAACAAGATGTTTTCTCGAGCAAATCATTGATATGAAGCAAAAACAAAGTGGTCGCCAGAACTGAACCCTGTGGAACACCTGCATTCATTGGGAGAATATCAGATGATACTCCATCAACAACCACATACAGAGACCTATCAGACAAGAAACTCTTCAACAAAGCACACAACTGAGGGGGCAAACTATAAGACGGCAGCTTAGAAAGGAGACCCCGATGCCGAACTCGATCAAACGCTAATGAAATATCGTGCAACAGCTATCGTTTCTCCGAATTTCTCGATTGAATGCTGCCAAATATGAAAAACATAAGACAATAAGTCGCTGGTTGATCTCTGATGGCGAAATCCGTATTTGTCGATCATTAATTATTCCTGTTTTCTCTAGATATTTGAAGAGTTTCATATTGATTGCTTTGTCCATGACTTTGGAAATGATAGAAAGCAATGCAATTGGTCTATAATTACAAGGTAAAGTTTTCTTCCTTTTTTTAGGAACTGGCTGAACTCTTGAAGATAATCGTTGTTAGTGTCGCGTCCATTATACAGTACTTCCATTTATAAATGAAATATGATTCTATATCATACACGATTACCAATAATGAATAATAATATTTGGCACTTGTAAATGTTGAGAAATACAAAAATCTTAAAGAACAACCCAGTTACTTACTTGGTGTATTCAATGTTGGTCTCGGTAGTGTAGTGGTTAGCATATCTGCCTATCAAGCGGAAGACCGGGGTTCGAATCCTCGCCGGGCCACCGTGCTGGGTAATCGCACGTTAAAAGGTAAGGCCTCGTTGATCCATTGCTCGCACAAGTTTCGACTTCTGAGGGTTGACGTTCGTCAGCTGGTTAACGAAAACGAACAATACATGGAACCTACCGTACTGCCAGATGTATCAGAACAACCCCTATTACGCCTATTACTATTGGGAAGTTCATAATTTTATGCGACGTCTGGCGGAAATATAACGCACTGCTATAATTTGACAAACAAACGGCTTCCATTTTTTGTGTTTGAATTTATTGAGTTCTTTGGTGTTTATTTAGGAAATCTCATCTAAAGTTGTAGTTTTTTTGATTAACAATATCAAACAATCATGGATGCAGATCGCTCAGTGAGCAGTATAAAGTGTTTGGTACCAAGTTGCCGCAACTCTAGGAACCGAAATCCAAAGTTGTCTTTCCACACGTTTCCAAAGAGAAATACATCTTTGGTGGAAAACATTACGGAGAGTGGATTGAAAGAGAAAATAGACAGGTACAAGGCTTGAAAAATTAAACTGAAACTGCATAAATCACCATCTAGAGCGGCTTCAGTGTGTTCCTTGCATTTCAAAAGAGATGATTTCCTGTTACCTGGTGAGTCTTTTTGTCTATTTTTAGGCGAAGTTATGGCGCAATTCATCATCCATGTAATAAAAGCCTCTTTGGTTCACTAACACTACACTAAAACTAAAAAATGTCCTGGAACAAATATTATTAGAATTTGAAACACAATGCATCTATGTTCACCTCCAATGAATAGTATTGTGCGGCTATTCAAAGCATCAAGAACACATTTATGTTAACCTTCAGGAGAAAAATTTCGTACAATGAAAATATAGCAATGAAACCACCAAAATCTTGTCTAGCGAGGGGAAACTGATGACTGTTTATCGGGTTATTTCATAAATGTAAACAAGGTAACTATTTCAAAATGGTGGATATAGTTTGACCACCACCAGCGCCCTCATCGGTCGATATTCTTCTCTAGCAGTGGGTCATTATCCGTCGCGCTTTTGCTACGTTCGAGTTGAAGCCCGATCGAGCGAGCAGGGCATTCAGTGCATTAACGGGGCTTTCGAAGCCATTGAAAACAATAGAACAGAACTCGCCCCGAGCTTCAAAAGAAATGCGATAAGGTTATTGAGTGCGCGCCCGGGTCGTTTCGGGCGTCAACTCGAACGCCGCTTTTGACTGAATTGGGTACTGGTAAGTGTTTTGGACAGATCCCAGTAGATAGCACTTATGTATCAACAATAGGAAAATACACTGAGAAAACTCAAGTGAGATGCGTCAAATTAATCAGCTGTCTTCATCTGACTCACTGGAGGAAAAGCAATAGAATATTATAGTACGCTCTAATTGGTGCACTTTGGGAAGGCGTGGCTTTTACCGAGTATGTTATGAGATTCGCTTCTGTATAGTAGTTTAATTATTCTATGGTGAGACGTCCAATTACACTGGGCGTCACCTAGCGGCACTGCTGTCATTAACTCACCATGATATGACTTTTGTAAGCCAAAGCACCCCCTTGTTTGCTTTTAGCTAGCAGCAGTACTTTCTCGAACAAGAATACGTGTCTGCGCCCTCTCGCACCCACCACCCTGAAAGTGCCCTCCGCTATGAGTTCGCCGAGGGCTGTGAGATCTGGACCGTTCCAACTGTAAAGCTGAGACTGGATTTCTTGAACGCGCACCGCGTGCTCGTGCTTGCGTTTCATGTTGTTGATGTCAGACGCGATTCCCGTCATCGTCGTCAGCGCCAGGTCTACGGCGGGTTTGTGAACAGGCTCGCACTGTTTGGATAATCGCTGTAATACGAAAATAATATCGATAACGTTGGCATATAATAAAATTAGTAACATCTATTCATCCCAAGAAACATTCAGGGTGGATCTGTAAAAACTTCAAGACCTTAGATTTATGACTTATCATTTAAGACTTATGATTTAAGACAGATGGAACATAGGATTAATATATATATATATATATATATATATATATATATATATATATATATATATATATATATATATATATATATTTATAAACTGTGAGAACAAAACTTCTGACTCAACATTTTACACTTAAGATAGTCAACTTCCAACTTAAGAACCGTTTGATAAATGAAATAGGATGTGGGCAAGAAATTGACTCATGTATTTTGTTTTGAAACGTTGATGAGAATTGAGAGGTTAGGTGTTATGCAATAAAATATTTCCAAACCATGGGAATCATTACCTTTTCAAGTATATTTATGATCTCTGCATTTGGTATTTACCTAAACGACGAAATCTGATATACAAAATAAGCCTTTTCATTGCTCTATGTCAACAAATCAGATGTCAGTATTGACAGATGACAACTCATCTCTTAAATCTTTATTTTTTTATAACTGGGTCCACCAGCCTGCTGTAAGTCTTGAAGTGATAAATCTTAAATGCTAAATGTTAAAAGTTTTTATAAATCCACCCTTACAGTTCATAAGTGGGGATATTGAATATATAAGAAGTGAAATAGAAGAAAATATTTCTATATAGAAAGAATATATGGAAAAAGCCTTTTGAAATTTTGAATGATCTATATAATGAACTCTAAAATATATCATTTTGATTATTAAATATATTTTTTGAGATTGTGTATGAACATTTCGATATTTTAAATATTTTTGATTGAATTTGGTAGTTTATTGTTTCTTCTCCTGAAGATGCTAACATTGTTAGCGAAACGAGCGTCCAGTACAAAAATATCTGTTTGGTGTTAGGGTAATTGATCTCCAGAAAGAGTTTCAACTTTTACACCAAAGGTTTCAATCTCATCGTTTAACAAACACTTAGTTGATATTTTTTATATTGCTTGTTTCTTAGGTTTTTTTTCATATTTTTTATTCAAGAAATGAAAATCCTAAAAACATTTTCTAAAAACTTCGTAACCTGAACAAAAATAATAATGTTACTAAATAATGCAGTTTGTCTAATCAGTTTATTTGGGATATATTTGAGTAGATTTTTTGCATATAGGTACGATGTTGATATGACTTTCGTTGGATTTTGTGAGAATATCAGTTTATATCTATAATTTTGGAAAATAAATATTCGAATTTTTCTGTATTTATGAATCAAAGAAAATGGACGAGAGGCATGTGGACAATCTGCTCCTCATTCGATCTCAAATTGATGTTATACCTCTATCTACTGCAGTTAAATTTTATACTTACTAATGTAATGATATTTTCATTTTTGAAACTCTGGCGTAAGGAATATTGCAAAATTATCTTCACATCATAGGAAAATATTCATAATTTCCCTTGGAAAGTATTGTAGTGAATTACCTGTAATAAAAGATGATACTTGAGAATCCTCTGTACAGGTTTGAGCAGATATGATCCCAATGGCAAGGCATGTCCTAACGCAGTCTGTTTTTCTCTGAATAAAGATGCCATGTTTTCGTCTCTGGTTAGTTGTCCGAGAACTTCCATTGTACGAGGGTAGTTTTGGCAATATTCGTTGTATACAGAAAAACCTAAGTCATGATGGAGAAAACAGTTCGCAGTTTTTGTAGCTTCGCAATCGGCTTTTTTCAAATCTTCCAGGAACGACCTGCAACGTTAAATATTTTGAAGATGACAGGGATATATTCATGGTATATCAATCACAGGCAAATATTTCATCGGGAATGTTTTCACAGATTCATAGATTATTTTTACAAAGTGAGAATGTTCTATACCAAGAATATATATATATATATATATATATATATATATATATATAATATATATATATATATAGATATGAGGGCTGGGGAAACTAAGATATCGGAAGAACAACGCCAAGTTCTTCTGTTAAAAAAACTTATCAAATGGATCTGAGAATGATAATGCTATTGAATATCATATATGATTATTACTTGTATAGTTCCATGGGATGAAATTTCACTCTCAGATTGAATTCTTAACTATGAAAAAACTCATTGAAGCCAATTTCTACTTTATCTCAATAATAGTAGGCGTAAATATAGACTAATACAACTAGATAGAAACAAAACTACTTATCTTCTTTCACAATGATTAATGCCTTGAATGAGGGAGGAGGGGTCAAAGTAGAAAAAACAAACTATTTCAATGTATAACGTCAATTTTTCGAATAAAACCTATCATCATCAAACAACATAATTTCAAGTAGGTCAATGTACTGCAAAGCGATTTATCATATTCATAAATTTCAATGATCTCAGGCTGAGTTTGAAGCCTAAATGTAAAAGCTAAAAGATTCCCAAGAATGAAGACAGTTATGTTGGTGAAGAAAGTTTCACCTTTTATTACCAATTCTATAATATTCATGTGCTCTGAATAAGAAGAATATTCATATGTCTTGGTTCACTGGAACCTTCAAGTTTTTATGATTTTGATAATTTCAATTTCGTATAGTGAATCCGTTTCAAACTATAATGAATGGTGATTCATCCAGAGCTAATTACAGTGAAATTGATTTATAGCTAGATAGCCTATTGAGTAAATACTTGGAGGAAAACATTTTTGTATTTCGTGCAGATTTTTTTCAAGAAATCATAGCATTGTTTTCGAGTTAGTTCTAACTGTAATCATCAGTGCTTACTTACGAAAGCATAAACACCTTCTAGGAATGAATTTCAACACAGTGAACACATAATAATAGGTGTTTTTTGATCTTAGTCTACTCCACAGAGATTGCTGGGCATATACGTTATTATTTCTGTGCTAAGTTGGATTGGACAAACCTCAACAGTCTACATGACTGCAGATTTCATCACATCATATCCATAATAATCCTGTTCAGAAATGAACTTTCAAATGATTAAAGATTTTCGAATACTTTGTCCTTCAGAGACATGCATTTTTTTGGTTGTGGTTCTTGTACACCTGACGAGTAAGCACTGATGATTCACTGTTTTAGTCGTAAGCGCTCTGTTATAATTTTATAAAAAATATATTTCTGTACGAAATACAAAATACATTATTGCAGGACAATTTCCACGTTATTGCGAAAGGAGCGCATACAATTCATAGTTCCGAAACTATTTAAGTTTTGAAGGAAATCTTCGGACAGGACGATTTTTGAATTTCATTTTTGGTTTCGAAGAAAATACTTCTACTACACATACAACAGTAATGACTTAAGTGACATTTTTTTAATGCACACCCAGTATGTTATTAGGTTTTTGGAAACCCTTATGAAAGCGATTTTCACATATCACTCATACTTATAAAATTCATACAAGGTGCTGAAAATAATCGAGAACAAATGAAAACATTCATAGCCAGTAACCCAAAAGTACTAATATAAATTGAATAATTTTCAACTATTTTCGAAGATTTACGGAATATGAATTTGATAAGTATGAGTGAAACATTCTGTAATTATTCATCTATGAGGAATTCAAAAAAACCAATTAACAGGTTGTGCCATTTGAAACACCTGTAGGGTGGAAGCATTTTCGTTAATGCCACAAAATAAATAAATTGAAGCCGATCATAAGAATATAAATCCAGATGGCGGAGAGAACAATAAAATAATACTTTGTTCGGAGAATTCTGTACGCAATTATAATTATGTGGGTGTCGAATGAAAAATAGGCGAGGTGAATTTGTAAAAGCTTAAATGATGGCTGAATGGTTTCGAATAATTTCCAAGGTACTATATATTATGTCGGAACGGATAATATAACAAATACCCGCATTATTCATGTACATTTCTCATTTTAATACTACCACGTAATACGAATTTTTACCTATACGAGTCCAGTCATAAATCTGAAAATAATCTGCAAAGAGAGGCGTAAAATAAAACCAGTTGTAACCGACGACCTGGGTGTTTTTTAGAAGAGAATTGTACACTCACCTGTTAAACTTATATATCTCTTCTAAATTGCTGAACAGATGTTGCAGATGCTGAGCAAGTGGGCAGTCTGGATCTGCTTTCCAAGGTTCCAAGTAACCCTTCGAATGAGAAAACATACATTGTTGAAAAAAGATAAGAAAAAGACATGCTACAAAACATTTTCACGCAGTACGAGAGCGCTTATTACATTCGCAATTGATATGTGCCCTGGGATGCTAATCATAACCATGTTCACGAGGGAGCATGTTTTTATGTCGTTGAAAAAAGCGCCGTCAAATAAAATTATATATGCTCCAAGTTCTTGCAGTTTTTTTCGACACGTTTCAGTTCATGTAACATTCATAAGAGCAGTTTTTTTTCAATCCTCAATATAATTTTAGCTGTGGTAAACATTACGGAAAAACGTATATAGCAATATTAGTCACAGAACGTCATACTTTTTTTGGAGTTTGAAGATAATAGAATAGAATTGCGTTATCAGAAGAAAATAGAATAGAATTACGTTATCAGAAGAAAAGAAGTTTTTTTTGGCGAGCAAGGAAGGGATTAATTTTCCTCCGAATTACACATATTAGTTAAATACTAAATTGCAAAATTCCAATGGGAATTTGACTTGTAATTTTTCAGAAACACAATGTCACATCAGTCCTTGAAGAATGTTCAATAAATATATATCGCCTAAAACTGATAGACATCATGCATTATTTGTTTATTATTATAGCGGATTACGTAAAACCAGACATAACACTGAATAATCATCTGTATGGTTTCCCAAGAGATACGATGTAAAGGATAATTTCCACAATATGTCCAATAAATTGGTTGAAAATTTTTTTATTACAACCAACGTGTATTATCGGTATTTAAATTCGATAGGTTTGATGCAAAGATACTTACTATATTCATCATAAAAAATGATACGATAGCAAAGCTAATAAAAATCCACTGATACTAAAACCAGAAGTTTCGTGAGTAAAGCATCGATTATTGAAACTTTCGTACTTGTACTAAGAGGATAATTGGAAATATAATATAAAACAAAAGGCTCAATTCGGAGTATTTTTCGAACTCTTCCTCACAGACAAATATATTTGATGCAACAGAGACAATGAAAAACCGATCAATTATTTGATAACATATTATATCTTCGTACATTAGTGTTGGAATATACAAATAACAGGCGAACGTTTGAATGAATCAGATTTTTACATTATACACAAATATATATATATATATATATATAAATAGAATCACAGAAAGGCAGTACACTTTCTCAGGTACCGACTAGTACAATTTGAAAAAGTCTATAATATGACTGTTCCTTTTCAACGATACTGAAATATTCCGTTGTGACATCGTGTGGTTTAGTAGAGTAGGTACTTCTTGACTGTTTATTTCTGTCCAACGCGAAACGACATTCCGTAATGAAGATAGTTAGGATGCAATTTTCTCATTTCAACAAAGCATGCATATATTACAATTGCAAATTGAAATTATGTCATTTGATTGAATAACCATTATTAATGGCTTGCTTCGGAAACAACTAATTCCGAGTTTATTAAATAGGCAATTCCATGCGCCCACTACATCCTATTATATAGTTTTTATGTATACGAGGTAAATAGCAATTCTCAGTATTCATCAGGTTCTAAAAATAGATGTCTTTGGAAACGTCCTTCGGTGCATTCCTGCAGAGAACACTCCAATATATTATCAGAATAAAATCCATTTACATTCGATTTTCAAGATTATTCCTCTGGATTCGTTCATGATTTTTGATGTTGTTTATCATTTCCAAACGATGGAATACAAGGACATCGAAGATTTACATAATTTATTTCAAAATCTTGAGGAACTTTTTACTTTCTCCATATAAGCAATTATATTAGATACTTTTTTTGTCAGTGAATCAACTGTCTCCTCTAACGTTTACTAGTATGTGGTTGACAATGTTCCTTTCTGAATGGTAATGGTTCGCACTTCCATTGTGTATATTATTAACTCTATTGAAACCTGTTGCCTTACCTTACTTGATTTGTATTTCCACCCTTTCGTTCTTAGCAACAGGTGTCAATAGAGTTAAAAATATACACAGTGGAAATCCGAACCATTACCATTATCTCCTCTAAATTTCATTATTTGAAATTACCAAAATCTCGAAGATTGTTAATGTATTTGTAGCCCCTGTTCTCAAGATTCCAGTTTGTTACAAGATAAAATTTGACTTACCCTAGCCTCGATTGAATTGGTCCAACAATAAACTGTTATTCATTTTTATCAGCGAATCACATCGCTGAAAACGATGAAATTTAAAATATACTATGAAGAGAGTAGGTATTTCGAATGTTAGGAATCCGTTTCCGTCCAAGAGAAAAAGTCATCTGGGCAAATAAATGCAGATGGAGAACAGATGCGCATTTCCGTCTGCACACCTTGTGTACCGTCTGAAATCAGCAAATCGGCTCCGCACTTTTAATTAGGAGTCTTTTGACCACCTGTTCTCGTTCCTACAGAACTGACGTTTGAAGATTCTCGGCTGATTGCAAGGGTGATATATCGAAAACCCCTAATGGCTCTTGAATAAATCATGGAGCTGAAAAACGAGGACGATGCCCACTTATCTCTTGGGTCAGATTCATTGGTACAGGTAAACAGATTCTCGTGAATACTTTAAACCAGGGATTCTTCATCTGACGAAAAAATTATTTCTAGTAAAATGACGATACAGTTTATTTTTGTATCTTACTGATGCTGACCATTAAATAACTGGGGACTATGGAAAAGAGTTCATTTGGAATTCTCAACTCAGTTTCAGTTTGTGATCGAGTCGATACTGGAAGTTATTCAGGTTTACTAGCTCTGCTGAACTGTCACAAGATCTTAATTTTGATAAACTGTTATCCCACCATTGGTGCTTCTTTCACTAAATTGGAAAAAGTTTTGTTAGTTATTAGCATTACACCAATCAGAAAAGAAGTGGTTTCTTCTGTTTCCTTCTCTGGTGAAGAATTGATAAACTATAAGCTCCGAAGTGATCGAAAACCTCTACAAATTTGTTTATGTTCAATGCAGTAGGTACATCAAAAAATCTCTCGTAGCACTTGTATTTTGTGGTTTATTCTAGCACAAATGTGTTGTTTGGAGTTATCTTTCTCTCAGTTTTGAAGCCAGAATCATAAAGTTAAATTCCTAACAACTAATGCCTATTATTGAAAAAGCGGCGGTACTTAAAATGCTATTTTGTCAATGACCGAGAACGCTCGCTTCTGTCGATGACTAACACCTTATCTTCGAATGCATCTCCGATGAGTCTTCGATTCACGACCGAGTGTACGGTGAAAGAATACGAAAAACCGGAAGTAGCAAGCAACGCTACAGGTACCTACAGAGCTCGTCTTCGGCGTTTTTGTTGACGATGACTTCAAACATTCCACCTGTATTCGTCGGCCTTGACTGATCGCAAAACTCCAAGTGACTCATACCGCTAAGAATCCGAGAGAGTTCGATCTCCTCTTGATGCCCCGAGTCCATGTTAGGACGGTCTCGTTTTTTAGCGAGTAGTTTTTATCTCCGTAGCGGTTGTGTTTTAATCTTTTACGCAACACGTCTTCTCTTAACGTGGATTTATAAAGTTTTCTTATGTAGGTTTGGTTTCCTGTTCGCAGGAAATTAATACTCAATGAAAATGCTGAGGTGGTTTATCGAAGGTTCCATGAATGAACGTCACAGCAAAAGTTCATAAACTGGAAAATACCATACGGTTGTTGGTTATATAGAGAAATGTGATTATTTTGGTGTAAACTGAGCAAAACTGCCCAATTCATAAATAAAAGTATTCGAATGATAAACACATCAAGAAAGTGTTTGTCGATTTTCGTTGATGTTACTTCTTTTATAGAAGTTTCTCATTCCTTTCAATGATTCGGATTATAATGATATCGTTATGGACATCGTCTTGTTATTGTTTTCAAAGTTAGAAATTATCGGATTGAAAGTACCCATTACTAATTTATCATTGTAAGCCTCAAAGCATTTTCCTTTCAATATCGTTTCGATCAAAAACGACCAGTCTATCAACGAATACTTCTGGTTCACAACTAAGGCCTCTGCATTCTAGTGTACTCAGTTATGATGATAACGAGTGATAATATCCGGCAGTAAACATATTGCTTAATACTAATTTTTGTTGATCTAAATAAAATTCACAGATATTGTAAAAATGTAAACAAAACCAATTTTTTATTCCAAAAGCTATTCGTTTCGATGCTCAGAATCATTATCATTATTTTATGAACGAACGATATTAGATAATTTTCTGGAAGTGCTTCGCAAAAATGTGATATTTGTATTTCATTCAAAAGAATACTTTACTCGTTCCACTATCTTCAGAGGTGCCATCGCGTTCAATATTATCTTTATCACCTATTTGTTCTAAATTTGGAAACCCATCAAATGAGAACCCACCAATGATGAAGGAAAACGGGAGAATTAAAAATAATTTTGAGATATATGAAATGAAACCCATTATATTTGGCTGTTTTGTGTTCATCTAAATTTTTCACATCTAAATGAACAACGACACACACACCTTAGGAGACACAAAGACCTACCGGCATGCGTAATCTCCCGTTGGCCGTTTCACTAACGTGTTTGTTTTTCAATTAACATCATAATGATAACCATCAACGATTCGGGGTTAACGGAGGGCATTAACATGGTAGTTAAACGAGCCAGTTTGGCGCTTGAAACACGACACTACACACGGATCCATCATCAGTTCTGTCGTCGACTTTTCAATTAAGGTAAATGCGTTAGTGTCACTGTTTACAGATGGCGAACGCTGTATATTCACCCGTTGATTATGTAAATGGTCAAACGTTGACAATTAATGCGGCTGATTAGAAGAGGCAGGCGGAGAGAAATTGAATTCTCTGCACGCATAATGTGGCTTATGATTCTACGAGTTTTTCAAATAATTGGCAAGCTTATTTCAGTTCGTCACTAGAAGCAGAAAGACTAGAAAATGATATGGGCCTGCAATAATTTTCTTGAAATTTGAATTATCCATTTCAATTATCATGTATCCCATCGCTAACTCCTGTAAATTAACATGAGCCAGAGGACTTCTTGACCTAAATTCATTATATAAATAGAAAGAATCCATTAATCGCATTGAAACTTCAAAGATGAAATGAAACATCAAAATTCAAAATCAACCGTTTTAAAAAACATCCATGTGAGTTTTCCTATGCAAAATGAATTGGCGAATACCAGTCTTTTATAATAGAAAGTTCAAATATAATAATTATTATTGATTGAAAACTCTGCTCTGAACGACATTGAAAAAACATTTGGTATGTTTTATCTTTCTCCACATAATAACTTGTACAATTCATTTTTTCTTATTAATCAGTAACAGATATCTGTCAGTACGAGTCGCTTATATTTTATTTCTTTTTTACACTTACAACTGTGCTGAAGTCAAAGAATTTACATAGATCTTTCATCTACCTGCTTGATTTCTGACGAAACGAAACTATTATTTTTATTGACTGATCATCTGTCTTAAAGTTGAAAGTTTTTGTAAAGATCGATTACTTAACTTATAATAGCAATTTTCCTCTCCTGAAGATGCTTACCTTGTTAGCGAAACACGAGTCGAGTGCAAAATATCAGTCTGGTATTAAGGTAATTGATTTTAAAAAAATGATTACCTGTTGATTATACGGATGGTGTTTCATTATTATTGAATTTCATTTCATTGACATTCCAGACATATAAAAACTGCTACTCGGGACGCCTTTCATTGAGTTCGAAGAAATATATTGCACGATGACTGTTTTTCATTATTTTGAAGTGGCGACTAACCCAAGATACACTTTTTTCTATTTTTTCGAAAGACACAACAAATGAAAAATAGAATAGAATCTCAAAAACCTTTGATGACGTAAAATCAACAGTGAGCCCTATCATAGTATTTTAGATCATCACATATCTAGAAAGTTAATGTTGGGATTTCAAAATGTGTTTTTATGTCGTCCTCTTAGGAACGGCAACCCTCAAAATTCACACCTGAGGAATAACGTGGTTTTAACTTTCAACGTGCGATTACTAGCATGCAAAAAATCAAAATTAGTTGGTTCAATATATATTTCAACAGTGCCAATCATCAGCAGTTAGTTATGTACAGCAGTTAGTTATGTATGAGGCGAACTGTTGAAATAGAATGCCTGACACCGATTCAAAGGGACGGTGTTTCTGTTTCTCTTACTGTAAGTGGCGGCCGTAAAATTATTTTCCAAGGCAGGAAGTTTACTTATTTGGCAGCACGTGCGCGCTGCGCGGAATACTTATTGGATATTTCGCCTTTTGTTTCAAGTTTCAACGCTCGTAAACCAATTTAGTTACGCC
Source organism: Zygogramma bicolorata (assembly GCA_032362365.1). Lineage (NCBI taxonomy): Eukaryota > Metazoa > Arthropoda > Insecta > Coleoptera > Chrysomelidae > Zygogramma > Zygogramma bicolorata. Next base: position 3,060,256 of record JAVJAQ010005617.1, read on the forward strand.
ATTTTCTCAGACGGTTTCCTCGAGCACCATTACTTTTCTCTGGTTGCATGTTGATCGTAAAGATACATCAAGCAAGTAGAACGATGTCAGAGGCCGAACGGGAATTGTCAATGAATGTTCAATAGAAACCAGAACCAGCAATAATACACCAAGCCATTTCAACAATGGAAAATCCAAATGCAGCTAACGCGCTGGTAAAAATGCTACTTGAGATACTAAAATTTCTCGTATATTTCTGTTCTATTACTAAAATTGGAACTTTTGATAACATCTCCTGGAAAAAATGCTAGGAGAAAAGTGGAAATTTGTAACTAGCCAAGTTGGCATTCTTGGTACAAAAAAAAGTTTACCTCCATATGAAAAAAATATCAGACCAAATGAAGCCTCAAACAAGACTTGGTGTTTTGCGTTAGTGAAATTCCCGCTGATTTTTCAAATAAAAATTGAAAGCATCACAAAATCCAAGAATGAAACCATAACCGCTAGCAAAAAAACGGCCTGAGATTTTGCAAATGATTTCCGCAATGTCCGATATGTAACGTCCGTTTCCAAGACTTCATATTCCTAGGAAATCAAAACCGAACAATTTCGCAGCAGGTTGCCGAGCATGGTTCAATGCACGTAGTGATCTTGCGAAATCGTTCACAATCGATTCTAGGATCTACTTGAAACATACGATGGATATTATTGCGTAAAACTGTCATTACAACAAATATACTATCCGGAGCGTCTTACCTCGATACTAGGAATTGTGACCGTGATAGTGTGGGATGGAAAATCCGAGTGAGATACATCAATCAACAAAAGTGCGCCTCGAAGGCATATTTCGTGTCAAGAAATATCGTGATGTCAATTTTATTTGTCCAATTGGCAAAGCTTCAATTTTATTGACGAGTCCACCGATTTATCCTATGGATTTTTATTACTTGCCCAATCAGAAAGAAGGATTTCTTATGCGCGATAAGGTTACCTACTTCATCATTTGAAAAAAAAATATCGCCTCATTCGAATTACTGATCATTAATGAATTATAAAAATAGTATTAAATCTTCCACCATAGCAAAAACCCATTTAAAAACAATTCTCGAGTTACGATTCTCACAAAACAATGGCTTTACGAAACCGCAACACATGTATCGCTATAAAATTGAAATCTCAAGCAGGAGTGAGAATGATACAGGAAACTACTATTTTGTGTCAAATATGGATTTTCATCAAGTATCGACCAGTTCGATTCAAAGTCCTCAAGGTGTCGACTTATCGGAAGCAACAAATTGAAACGCTAATGGACCGTCATACGCCGAATATATTTTTCATCTCGAACATAATTGTAGACTTAAATTCACTTATCTGGCATCCATTACCATTATTTTTCGTTACTGGCGGCTCTCACGCCACCAACAATTACCGAGATGTGTGGTCCGTATCCGTAAACGACGCCTCCCTTATCGTTAGCCCCTAGAAAAATACGCGCGTTTATCATATTCTCTTATAAACAACGCCGTAATAATGAGCCGGAGAAGAGATAATGCTTGTTACCGTTCAATGAGTTTATCCTTGGAAAAATACATGAAAACACAACGAAGAGTGGCGCGTTATGTTGCGGGAAAACTTCGAGTTTTTCAATTCACTGCTTTACCCAATCGACCTATTTCAAGAATTTGCTACAATATCTTCATTCATTCAATAAGATTTTTTTCTGGGATAGGCGCGTCATGGCATAAACAGAAAATATGTTTTGTGCTACCTCTGCCTCTACTTATAAATGCTTCACAGGGGGATCATGTACCAGATTTTATTTTGCATCTTCTATTTGATTGTCAATCAACGTCATATCTATTGAATTCTACATACCTACTATATACCTACCTACTGATATTTTGTTCTCACTTTCAGAATTATCGATTCATTTCATTTTTATGCCAGTGTTCATTTTTACATGAACGAAAATATCACTTTATTGGTATTAGTGCACGCAAGCATGAAGAGGTACACAATTTTCAGTGACAACACTGGTCGAAGTCGTCAATATTATCTTGGTGTTAACTAGCTTTCCTTCAGAAATCTGTGCGCCACTTGAAGTAACTAATCGTTGTCACATTCATTTACTAGCGTTCTGTTAGAAAGGTTAGGTATCTCCGTAAATGGGTCCTTCGGCAATTTTCATGCAAATTAGATCCTGATTGCTTCTACCCCTTTTTCTGGCTCCCACACTGTCGGCTGGGTACAGAGTGCGGACGTTAGGACCCCTCCAATCCAACTAGTCACATGACATAAAATGAATAACCCTTGAGATTCATAATGTTTATTCTTACGTCTGAAACTGGAACCACCATTCTGAATTTACTCATTCATTTAATAACAATATAATGATTCTAATCTCACTTTTTTTTAAGTTCAGTTTTATTGAGATATATTTGTTGTATTCCTGTTATAAACTGTAAGGTTTCTTGGGATAATAAAGTGTTAGTAAAATCCACTTCATTTGAATTTGGTGATATGTGAATGAGAAAATTCCATTTGAGCTGCTGCATTATAATAACTTTTCAACACATTTCCTGGACTATGATAACGACAGCTAATAGCTAGTTTCCATACTGTTGAATATTTCTATTCACGAAGTGAATAACTTCATGTTCATACGGTTCTAATTTGCACATTCGACTTGGTCAGTACCCATTACGAGTTGTTTACTTTTAAAAGGTACGCCCACAGTGCAATGCAAATGACTCCGAGACTTCGATCTTCATTGAAGCCACTTTAGCGAAGCAATACCAAGAAAGTAAACGTACCAGGTGTTCCACTTGCATTTCGAGCACGACTTGAATTACATGGAAACAAAATTAGATACGATTATTAATGCAATGCTCCAACTCACTCATTCATATCTCAGGTAAACGATTACGCAACAATCGTTGTGTGGGAAATTCAACCTTGCATTCAAGGGTGGGGGTATTATTATCCTCCACTAGGGGTATTGTTTTCACTATTGTCACAATACTTGATTTTTGAACCTTGTCGGAACATATGTATTCGTTGCTATGTTACATTCAATCAAGGATAATATAAAAAATACTTCATGTTCAATTGTATGCAAATCTTCCATAATTTTGGAAGAATTTCTCGGAAATGTGTTGAGTATCTGTATCTGTAGAGTAGGGAAGGTGAGTGTAGACCCACAGCACTTAGGCCACAATATGACCCATTGTACATCCTCCCAAGGAGTCGCCCTCCTAGGACATTGTCCATCCTGCCTTATCCAGGAAGGAGGACAGGTCACCAGGGGACATCTCCTTAATATCGGCAGGTGTATGCCAAGACTCACCGAACACACACTCTCTTATCGACGATAGCTCCAGACATTCACATAAGACATGCCTGACAATTTCATCTTCCTGTTCACACATCCTGCATAGAGGTGTGTCCACTAGCCCTATAATATGGAGGTGTTTCCTTAGTTGACATCTCATATGACCTCTAAGTTTGCTAGTGCCATTTATATCGAGCTTTCCAGAATATTTGTTTATCTAGGATCTGAGGTCCTCCTAATAATTTCAAATGCCCATTATCGTTCTTTCACATGCGGACATTTTAGAAATAAACAAGGAACAGGTTAAAATCATTATTAACAATTTAAAACCGATTGATTGTAATTATATATATTAATAGCGCTTCTCGTAAGAATATTTCTTCAGATATGTAAACATTTCCCAGATTTTAGAATTCATGGCGATTAAATTGAAAGCGCAAGACTTATTTCTCTCAGATAGGTATTAGTTAATTTATAGAAAACAATTTGTATTAATCTTTCAGAAACAGTTGAAAGCGCTAAGTGAAACAAGACCCAGGTCCCAGTCGGTTGAACTGCTCTAGTGTATTTATCGAATATTTTTTTATGCTTTTATTTGGGAGTAATATTCTGAATGCAGCAAATTTAATCGGTTGAAATAATTTTTGAAATTTTGCTCAACGAATTACTTTCATAATAATTTGTTTAAACGCCCAATTATAAACTTTTCTCATTGCTTTTTCGCATTGAGGAAAATTAATAAGTTATATACTCCCATGAAAGGCATCAAGCTCTTTCTCGAATTTATTTCGATTTTATTGAATTAAATTTTATTTTATTTATTTTTCATTTTTAAAAAAATTGCAAAATGCATTGATGAAAGCAAGTTCAATCATTGCATGCGGGAGATTACGAAAAAATATTTCATGATTCATATTGCATGTAATTGCTCGATTATTCTTGTGGTTGTTCTAATAAAACTCATTTCCGTTTTCTTTGCGTCCAAGTCTCGTCATATCAGATATTAGGAATTATTTCCTTGAAATGATACCGAAATATTTCCAACCAGAGTTTAGTCATAATTTCAAACAGTTAATACACTACAATGACATGGCAGACTGGAAAAAATATGATCACGATAAAAAAATATTCATTTGAATGTACGTCAATAACTTGAAGGTCATCTATGGATCTCGATTCTTGAGCCATAAAAATACATTTCTTGTAGCTTATGACGCCAAAATCACGTGAATTGACGTACGACAAATTACAAAATTTTTACGTCACAGCCTATAGAAAAAAGATTCCTATAATCATGTCCCTGGTCTGTAACTTGTCCCATTCTCTTAGGTCTTTCATTTTTATGAACGATATTGTTACATCTTTCTCAGTGATTGAATTAAGTACGAGTACTGCGATATTTCAACATGAGTTCTGAAGTTTTCATGTGCATAACTCAGAATTGATATGTTGAATAAATTAAAGTTATTCTCTAATTATTCAATCGAAACCTTCATAAACATCCTTGTCTACACCAATCCCATTGGTAGTCCAGCAGAAATCGAGTCAATGATGAAAATAAAGAATGACCAAGTAAATATCAATGAAACGATGAGACATTTCTCTAAGAAAACAAAATATTTACTTCACGTTCTCGATATATATTTATATGTATGAGGTTTGTGGTTGAGAATAACAAAATATAATACACAATTCAAGCTTGTATCTCAACAAAGTCGAAAAAAAATTTGGCCATCAATTATAATAATAATAATAGAATAAATAATGAGTTAATTTGCCAAAAAAATGTGACATAAGCAATTAACACTAGAATTGTTATCGAGATTAGCTTATGAGCATGCCTCTTCGAGCACTGGTTTATTCGCATATCTTCAAAACATTTAAAAAAATCAACGGAACTGCAGACAGCTGGGAAGTTGGAGAAATAATAATTGAAATTCAATGAACACATTTTTTTCAAATATTCCCAAAGGAATTCGAATGCTACCAACTTTTGAGTCCACTTCTACGAATGGAATATTGATGAAAACAATTTTGTCCACAGGTGATTTTCGAATGATTTCGATTAGTGAGGTTATACTTCGGATTTGAATGAATGAGCTATACATGTATGACAACGATATAACTGATTGATATACGACATATAATCCATTAACTCCAAATTGACATCACCCGCGCGTTTGGTGTTAGGCTGATTGATATCTGTTGAAAACAAATTTTGAATTTATTAATTTTGAAGGAATGCTATATTAAATATTAATCTCAAATACATCGAAAAGTTATTATTATAAATTATACTAAATCAATTGAAGACTATGTCTGGTTTTATGTTCTAATCAGTGTAGAGTAATGATATACTATTAACCGAGCTATTAACAGTCGAGCAATCTAGTTAAACATTGTGAATCACGTAACTTGGTTTGTTATTCACAGATCTGAAGTCAAAATAAGATGGTCGAAAATGAATATTTCATTGATTTCTATTAGATATCAATAGGCGTATTACTGGTTATTTTTGCAATTTTTCAACATTTACTGAAAATGTACACATATCTTTGAGCGTACAGTTTATTTAAAGTAAAAACATTTACAATTGAATTGAAACGTCTCATTACTGATTGATCATGATGTCAGTGTAATATTATAGGATAAAACAGAATTTAGGATCAACATGTCACAGTTGGAATGGTGTGTTGTTCATGACATAAAAGAAGGCCACTTTCACTCAGGTGGAAAAAAGTGGTGTTTTGTATGATTATTTTTTTCACTTGTCAAAATGTGACGTTTTTGGCATTTCAACCAATAGTAGCGGGTTATTGTATGGCTATTCTAGCCAATCATTGGGTATTATACTGATAAAACTGCCTGGTCCTTTCGATAATACGTTGTTTACCTTTGAACTGTCAAAACTATACGGTTTACCGCGTCGATTCTATTGAACTGGCTCATATTTATATAAATTATCATGAATGAAGAGTTACCTTATTATTAATAGTCATTCACTTTTCACTTTTTCAGCATAATAATAACATAACACATTTCAATGAACACTCAAACACGTAAATAGCTCATAACCCCAACTTTATGACAGATATAGCAAACGACCGATTCAAATATTTAAGGTTTCCTTAACTCAAATGAAGATGGCGTACAATTAGTTTTTATTAAATACAATTCATTTTTTGTGGTATGAGAAGAAACCGTTGTATGAAGATTTTGATACAACGACATAACGAATGATTTTATGTTCCTTCTGGCGCGATTTTCATTTCATAAGAAATTTTCAATTATCAACCTTGTACAATGAGAGGTGTGACGCCATCTCTTGGTATTGTCGGCAAGCATTATCATATTCACTGCGTAAGCATCATATCTCTTCTGGATCATAGAGGGCATACATCGTTGTTTGACATTTCAAACAAAGAGTGGAGGTTCGTAGGACAAATAATTATCTTTGTTTCAAATTTGTAAAATTTTCACCTATTCTCCTTTCCTTCTTATGTAAATGAAATACTGATCAATTGAATTGTTCTTCCTTCTATTCCTTCAAAAAATAATCTCTCCAAATACTACTCGTTCTTCAAATTTAATAAGATAAATTTTCATTTTCGAACACACTCAAACTTTTTTATTTTGAGGCAAAAGCATTCAAACAAACCGAATTAGATGAAATCACTCGTCCCACGGACTCGTGATTTTATCAATCGGTTTGTTTCCGGGCACCGGTACGCAATATTTGAAACATAGTGTAACGCAAAACGCAACACTGTGACTGACAAGTCACTGAAGGATACGTGGGCACATTTGGGCCAAATCAAAGTGTGAAAGCCTTTTAAAAGTCACTTCATACTTTGAAATGTAACCATGGTTATTTAAAACTCCACATGCGGCAAAACGCATAGTGAATGTAAACACCTTCACATTTAGAACTTGAAGACTTGTATTTGAAACGCCCATGCCGTTTTTCACGATGATGAATGAACTTATTCAGCGCCACATGCTACCCATTATCGATTGGCGTTTACGGCTCTCTGCCGTAAAGCTGGTGCTTTTGCATAATATGTATCAGGTGGAGTTAAAATGAACGTCAATATCGAGCAAGCCGTCATAAAGTTAATATAAATCACGCCTTGTGAGGTAATTGGATCGATATTTGTGATAAGCTAGAACGGGAAGATGCAAATTTATCGCTAATTTTGATTTTATAAAGTGTAGAATGTAAAAAACAGTGCAAGAAAATCAAGTCTCCACGACAGCTGCCTACATTTTCTCAAACAACTGGCTTTCTGAACAATAATTTCTGGAAAGACTGTGTGGAAAGAATGTATCTATTTGAAATCCAATGCAGATGGCGTTCTTCCTTCACGGAACTCAACCAAAAAATTAAACTCCAAACATTCGCATACGAAGATCTTCAACAAGGAGACAATTGATCAGCCAAGCTGTTATGCTTGGTTCATAGACCAAACCTTTACTTTTAAATCATCTTTTACTATAGGAAAATTCTCACAATGCTAATCAATGCAAGCATTCATACACGACACTTCAACTTTTACATTTTGTGTATGAACGCCTCCATTTATCAGCATTATGAGAACTTCAACTTGACTAAAAGTAAAGAATAAAGTAAAAGAAAAAGTGTTGTCTTTGAAACTGTTGAGATAGAATAGTTATTTATGATATAAGTGCTAAAAGTGATATTTTGTTTTGTGAGAAGGGAAGTTTGGGACACGACGCCGAAGGCGGGGTGTTCCATCCCTTCAAACAAAATAAAATCACTTTTAGCAGGTGTATCATACACAATTTTTTTAACAAACACCATTGAAAGTCCAAATTAACACATACCTATTTTACATCAATAAATTGATAAAATAATAGCCTCGAGATTATCAGTTTTGAATCCAATTTCATCTTATCTATTCATGAAACAAGTTGCCTAGGTATTCAAAAACAGAATTTGTTGATTTGTCTTTGTTGACAACGAACGTCAATGAATCACGAATTATTCTTCCTCGTTTCTTCGTTTCTCGATGGAGAGTGATCCACAAAATGAATTTCTACCGCCGGAAATTGAAGAAGCTGCCAATAAAGCTGCTTTTAAATTATTGCCTAGTAAGTTAAAGCGACAGTACGAGTTTTCATACGATGGTTTCTTGAAATGGTGTGATCAGATTGGTCAGTGGCAAGAAGGCCTGTGAAGAAGTGCTTCTTGCATACTTTGAAGAAAAGTCCAAAATATGGAAATCGTCAACGCTTTGGTCGAATTACTCTATGTTGAAGTCGATGATGAACATAAATAATCATGACATAAGCAGATATTACAAGCTTGTGGCTTTTTTGAAGCGAAAGGGTGAAGGATATCGACGGAAAATCACTTTTAGCACTAGTGCTGAAAATGATTTACTTTTAACACCAGTGTCATAAAATGGCATTTTAGACACTGACAGCATGCGTCAAAAATTATACTTTTACTGACGTTTGTAGAAAAAATACTTTTCAGCCTACTCGTAGAGATGGGTGCAACCCCAAACAGAAATCATAATTTTGACACTCGAAAACATTGCATTCACAATGCAATATTGTATTTCCCACTCTGATGTTCACTGAAGTAGACGTTCTCGGGCATTTTCTACCACCAAGAATTTACCATCCTGACCAATATTTAAACTTTTTGAAATAACCCTGACAAAACAGATATTCTTGTAGAAATGAAAATATGTAATCACAAGCAATATTATTCCACAAATTTCCGTGTCAATGAAATAAGTGGCATCCTAGTAAAAAGATTAAACCTTTTACGATAATTACCTATATTTTCACGTAGCAGCTAAACGAGTAGTGGTTTCGGTTAATTTGCCGATAAATAATTCTATATTGATGCGTTTTTTCAATTTATGTTATCACTTGAATAACACATAACTGAACATTTACTTTTTTTCACCGAGAGAACAAGACATATAATTCCAACCGATTACTGTCTGCTTCCGGGGAAGAGAAAATCCCGCTAGAACGCAATGAAACGATTGATCACCACCTAATCACCAGTGATTTACAATGTATGTAATTTATCTCATTCGATAAGACACATAGCACTTGAAAAAACGACTTTCTCACGTAAATCGTAATTTACTTCGTAAAGTGACATAAGCGCATAACCATTGTCGATTGCGATGTGTTGTAACATTGTATAATGACAAGTAAACAATGTGCAATGAGCTAGGAGTCGATAACTCACCTGGATAACCTCGTTGAGATCGGACACATAAACGGTTTCCGTTTCTAATACTTCTTGAAGGACTCTTTGTTCTGGACTCATCGTGAGCTGTTCTTGTTCTGCGATGCCACTGTCCGCTGATCCTGAAAATAAAGACGAATTTGAATTTTAAAAGAAATAACCAAAACATTTTATGCAGTCCACAGTAATTAAAACATTACCGGAAGAAACGATGTAGAAATTTGTGGGTATCATCTTGTACACTTCAGAACGACTAAATTTATGTCGCAATAAGAAAATCCGGTGAAAAACTCCTCTAGGTGAAATCATTGTTGAAGCGGCCAGTTCATCAAAAATATTTATCGGATAAACACAAACAGAAAAATACACATGAATAGGTGAATATGAAGTATCACAGGTTGTACAGGACCGACACTAGAACATTGGCCTCCACCGCATGCGAATAGTTTGTACATATTTTACAGATATTTCGGTATTGAGTTGAATATTCAATGAGAAACACAAATATTTTTAAATAACCAAGGGACTGTGGAGTAGGTAAAGACCTGAACTACTCAATTTTGAGAAATCAGAGTAATTTACAGGTATATATATATATATATATATATATATATACGAGTAGGAAAAACTAAATGAAAATCAAGATTAGAAACACTCGATTGCGATACGGTAAGAGAATTTATTCATGAACATCTCCAAGAAAGATTCTGATGATGATAATTTAAAAAAAAAAATAAAGATTCTACCAAAAAATCAAACGAATACACTCGAGATTGCAAGAGCTATGTATGAAGTACTAATAAGCATATACTACATATTTAAACTACCTCATCAAAATTTATATGTTCAACGGTTATTGAACCCGAAGAAGATAATTCCTGGCTCATTTTTTGTGATCTCAAATCATTTTTCATGAACGAAAATTTGAAAAAAGATCTCTCCTACCAAATGAGAACACCAGTGATGTTATAGAGCACCACAAACGAGTTTATTTATATGAAACGTTTTCAAAATTTTTTGTGAACAGAAATGGCTGATTGAGTTCAATTTTTCATATGGCATCTACGCCTGATTCTTGTCGGTTGACTCAGACAAATTGGTTTTAAAGGAGTTATTTGAAATTGAGTTCTTCTATTCGTATTTTACCTTTTCTCCCTTTTCTATTAGGTTTTGGGGAATTTTCTTCCAGATCCAGACTATCAGCTGCATATTTCCCAAACCTTTATCACTTCTGTGATTCAAATTGTTTCCGTTATAATGTGTATTACTCAAACTGTCCACTTATTCAGAATAATTTCCTTCTGATCCAGAGAGAAACAGTTTCCATTCTTTATGAAATTGAAGGAATGCGAACCTTTACTTTTTGAAATTAAATAATTTCGGATCAATCGTCAAGCCATTTGGCCGCGTTTGAAAAGGTTCCCCTGTCAGAAACGCTCACACTTGCCACTATTGTAGAAACGGCCCTGACCGTGTGAACGTTTTTGTGTACCAACTGGGCGATTGCTTGCTTTTTGATTCGACAGATAGCTGTTGTTTCGAGAACAAAAATAACCGTACCTTCCCGTGGTGCCAATTAGTTCACTAAAACAACCCTAAGATGGGGGAGAACAAAAAAAGTATGATGATTTATATAATAGGCAATAGCAGTACTGGTAGAAACTCAGTTTTTAAAATACGTATGCACAAATAGGTTGTTGTTTCCTTACCTTTGGTGAAAGTGAAAGAAACTGACCCCAAAGTGGAAAGTGTTCCTGAAACGATTGATTTGAGATGATCGCTCAACATATTTTGTCATTTGTGATTCGTATATATCCATGAACAAATTTTTACAGAAGATCATAATTCTTTGTGTGAACTCAGGTTGCAATAAATGTATGATTGACACTACGGAACCACAGTATACCAGCCATACAGTAGAGACACTTGAATGTCAAATTTACACACTCAACTTATTCAACATCTGGCCCTTAGCTGTCAATCGAAGTGGTTGGCCGAGGCATTCAATTGGCTCTTGGAGACTTAGCTTACTTAGTAGATTGAAAAACTGGCCCAAAGAATTATATATATTTCGATCATAATGCGAACGAAGCAAATGCAAACTGAATCACGAAATTCACCCGTCCACTTCGACTGGAATATAAAGTCAAATGCCACGAGGAGTCTCTTCGAAACAGTACTTCGGAATACTGTTAACCGATCTCCGCCGTACATCAACGTCGAACATTTTTCGCTCGTTTGAAAATTATTCCCAGCTGACAAACGATGCCATTTTCGTTTATTTTCTTTCATTTCTTCGGGGCATCCACATGCACCTCACGGAGTTTGTTGTTGCCGTGACTATTTTAAATTGCAGTATGTAAATTTAGCAGAACCGCTGGCGTCTCACGCTAACAGTAATTCAATTAGGAGAATAGCTATGCGCGAAGAAAAGGTATTGGCTTCGATCATTTTATAGATTTCACTCGAGTTGATGAATCGCAAATGTACGTAGATTTGTTAGAATCGATGATTTGCATGTAGGCTTTGAATGAAGGAAATGCTTATGAAAGACGATCTTCGCGAGTTCAAGTTATCTATGCATTGAAAAACATGTATTTCAGAGTGGAATTTTATGATAAATTAATAAGAGATATCCACATTCATTCAACTCGTAAGAATGGGGCCTTTCTGCTCTTTTTAGCAATAAATATATCAGAATAGTTTTAGTTCAGAATTAATAATAGGAACGCCGTTGACGTCGGGACCATACGATTTCAAGGTAAACATTCAATGAAGATGAATATGGCTCTTTCAAAAATAGACAGTTCAATGATTTTTCACTTCCAATGATGATCCTGAGGGGTGGAATTTGTAGAACAATATTTATTACCTCATTCGGTTCATCGTGAAATGAAATTGAAAATTTTACTCTGGAATACAAGTTTTTCAATGCATGGATATGGATACCTACAAGAATGAGCTAGCTACACGACGAGTATCATAAGTATTCCTAAGCTTTTGTCGTGAACTTAAAGACCTGTCAACCTTTCCTTTTCCCATGTAGTGTTTGTTATTTTACATAATAATCAACCAACGATTTCCAAGGCCCAACAATCTTCGAAAATCAAAAGTGGACACAAATTCCCTCTCAAATTCCATCTTCTTGGGTGACGCGATGTTCTTTGAAAGACATATCCCTTTCGTGAAGCTGACCCCGAATGTCATAATGGTATATGTCATTTACACACCAGAGGCGAAAGGATTGTAATCAATTCGCTTGACATACCGAGATAATAGCTTAACGAGGCTCAGTTGAATATTTGTAACGAGGATTGCTAAGTGACAGTCATGTTTGGATTAATCATTGAAATATTGGCGGCATTTTGAACAATAAAAACGGGCTGGCCCTGAGCGACAGTGCAACGATTCGAATTTCTTTTGAGTTTTTCTGTGCAACAGGTGTCAATAAAGTTAATTATATAGACAAAAGTCCGAACCAATACCATTCAGCAAGGAATATTGTCAACCATCTTCAGGTAAAAAGTGCAACAGATGCTGTACTTCAGAAAATGGCCGATGAACAGGGCACGGTGTATTTCTGAAAACTGAGTGAGGCTTCAGTTGTTGAAGGGGTTTGAGCTCGGGTTTGAGGTTTTGAAGAAGAATTCGAGAACCTTTTCCAACGTGAGAGTAGGTTAGAAACAAGTACATTTTTGAATGATTGTGAATAAAACATATATTCACATATGTTTCAGTCAAACTTTATTCCGTTGAAGCTGGATTCAAACAGATTCGGAATCCGATGGTAAGACGATCCGACAGCTTTTTGATTTGAAATTTAGACCAATAAGAAAGCTGTCTGATCGTCGTTCCATAGGATTTCGGCTCTGTCTGAATCAACCTTTACACAGGTGAATTCATGGTATCTAGATGAATTTCGAATCGACATCAGTGTTCAGAAGTTGTGCCATGGGTAATGAAGGAGTGAATGGGGAAAGTAGGGAAAGGGGTGCAACGCGATCAAATGAGGTAAAAAAATAATGACAACCTAGGCTAGACTTTTCAAGACGGCACGGTATAAAAAGAATATTGGAGTCAACACCGCTCATAAAAATATTACAAATATTTTTGTTATATGATGAAGCCGGGGAAAGACTCTGCCTTTCATGGATCTGAAATGTATTCTCCAATTGCAAAACTACTTATACATTCTCGCAATCGAATTATCAGAGCATTGTAAGTATTTAGCAAAGAGTTACTTGACCAATGTCTAATTTTCATCGTTGAATTTTTACAAGCTTATATCGAACACAAATGAGTTTGTTGAACCTCTCGATATTATAACATGAATATTGCATAAATCCTCACAATATTGACCCAGTAACTTTTGAACTCCTCACGTTCCTGAACAACACTGAAGAAAAACTCATTTTTTAACACGGTTCAATGAAACCACTATTCACCTAAAGGCCAGGAGATAGCTGGCACCAAATGACGATAATAACTCTAAGGTTTCCGTTCACTGCACCCACAAACGAAATAAACGTAGTCTTTTTCAAGTTTCCATATTAGTTCCACAAAGAAAACAAACATCTCGATTGTGCCATCTCATGTTACCAAATAATCATTTCGACCTTTGGTGAGCAAGTATTACATCATGTAAAACAGGTACTTGACCTCAGTTAACTGTAACAAGGTCCCCCTATCATAATTGACAAAATTGATGAAAATACCAAATTTTACTGCATTTGGTACCTTTAAACTGAAGGTTCCACACTATCGGAGTGGAAATTTATGACAAATGGAACATTCCGAAATCGAGGTTGTAAGCTACAGATTTTAATTATCGACAAACAAATCTTGAAAATATCATAATTTCGCTGTCAGACGATCATGTTTTTGAAATTCATAATACATGAAATTATTTTAAACTCTACCTCTTCGAAAGATGTTAGAAATTTTGAAGAGTGTCAGGAAATTCGTCGTTAGTTCTTCAGTTATCGAGTCAGTTATCTACAAGGGCACCGAATGAAGAAAATCATGCACAAAGAAAAATCAGGTATTGATCATGAAAAAACTAGAATAGTCATTGATTGGATCGGGAAGAGTTCATCAACCCTTTGATTCCCAATGGTTTCACTGTGAAACCCCCTAAATATGATTTTTTTCCCATTAGCCGGCCAGTTATCTGGCGAAACCGAGCAACATTATGTTATATACCACGCTTCCTCTGATTGGCAGTGATAAAACATCCTACTCTCACAGGTGTATTCATGAGCAGTTCTGATTATATCCTTATAGCCTTTTATATCAGTTATCATGACATGGGGACTTGCCAGACCAAAAAATGGTAAAAATAGAATTCTAGAGGAAGGCTCGCAAGAAGTCTCTACTGTTCATAATTCAAATATGTTCATTACGAAATAATCTAGGTGGAATCGGAGCTCTTTCATACTGTTCAGATAAAATAATCGAATTTGATGTATGGAACTCAACAACCAGGAACAAGCTCGGTTACTGGTCAAGGTAACAGATGTAAATAGTACTAAAGATCACAGGAAGTAGAATTAATTTCAGTTATTTTGTGAAGTTGAGTAGTTATATCGAAAAATTCAGTTCAAAATTAATATAGTAAAATAGTCACAGGAATACAGATATTGCTTAGATAACACGAACTTTATATAAAAACCGTAAGTAAATGAATAAATAATATTCGATAAGAAACAAAGTGTTGCCCCTGTTTTTGTATTTGAAATTTCAAGACAAAGATGGAAAAATAGACAGAAAAAGTATGAGAAAAACTCAATGAATTCATAGCAAGCCAGTACTTTGAAAATATCGCGGATCACTCTCTAAGGAATATATTGAAACAAACATACCCCACATTTCGACCAGAAAAATTACCGCTTCACTTGGATTAGAGGTTTTTCAGTGAAATTATTCCACATGCTGATGAAATTGTAGAGGATATGTTCCTTCAAACCTCCAACCATCACAGACTCTCTCTTTATAATTCATATCATTATATCCGGGACTTCCGAGATCTGCCAGATATTATCTCAAACCATACATCCTTTATACATATCTGCGTAGCATTATGCATGAGTTTGTTCCAACCTAACCAGTGGCGGAACCTTTGGTCGCATAATTATTTTTAGCAATTATTGTGAGAACGTCTAATTCAAGGTATCTTTTTTTCTCAAAAAAAAACTTGCATTTCAATTGCACAGAAGGTAAACAGTTTGTTGAGAATTTACAATTATTCAATAAAAAGAAGTTAGGACGTATTTTTTTCACATGAATTTTGAAGCTATCAAAAACTCATCTCAGTGATTGACATGAGATTATTTTCTGATTCGCAGCTCTTGAATATTTCCAAACTATCGAAGGTGATAAGTATATAGTGTCTATTTTATTTCTAACTTTTGAACTATTGAAATTGTATCTCTTTCGACAAGTTACCCGACTTAAAATGAATCTTTAGCGCCAATCACCTATTCTTTAGAATGAAACCGAATAGCGGTTAGTCCGAGGGTTAGTCTCTCATAAATAATGATACATTTCGGAAATGAAGTTTTCACTACAAGACTATTCTGGTAATCGAAACTCAAAATTTTTTCTTTTTTAATTCATTTTTCAGTTATGATTTTTTAATTCTATCTGTCCATTTTTTCGATTTGTTGTCAAATTTCAAAGGTGTAGGATTCAAAAAAAAATTTATATCAAAAGAGTGCCAGTTGAAAAAATATTGAAGAAAATTCTGAATTCATTCATCAGCTTCAGGGTGATTTCTTCATTTTTTATGGTTTTTGGCAGCATGCTACTGACCTTGACTTCCAGTGGGTTCTGGATCGCTGTCTAAACTTTCTACAGACGCCAAATAAGCAGACCCAGGCTGATTATGGCCACTACTTCCGCTCGAAGAACAAGAACCCAAACTCGTCAGCGACACTGGACGGGATACTTCTGAAGATGTCGTACTATTGGTGTTACCTACGCTGCTTTCACTCGGAACCTGTGAAAAAAAATGCTCTAAGAATGCAAAGAAACGTCGACGTTATTTCGTTCGAGGAAGAGTAGAACGCAATCTAAGTGGATTAGAGTAGGTGTTTCTATCATTCGGTATAAAAACTAGTTAAAATCATTGGCGTTACCGTAATATATAATCACACTTCTAACAGATATTCAATATCGAGACGTCTATATACTTTTTTCGTTGGAATTATCAATGTTCGAAAATGTGTTTTAGAGAACAATATTAAGTATCCTAACACCAAACAGATATCACTTGCGACCGACGCGAGTTTCTTCGGTTACAAATTTGTTATCTTCAGAAGAAAATTGACACTAGAGATAAAACTACCAATAGAAATGATGGAAAAGTAACTGCACGGATTGAAAATTGAGATGTTCCGAGCGGTACATTTTTATAGTATTTATTACTTCAAGTATTTTTTTAGTTGCAGAAACTAGGTTCAAGCATATATCGACACTGAAATATTTAATTCGAAGTCAATATTACTTAATATTGTTATGCACATGAATCACATAAAATATGTAAGATGTTAGATCATCTCATTATATGATACATTTCTAATCAAGGTACACAAATAAGCGATTATTAAAATTTCATTTCATGTTATGAAGTTGAAAGTCAATATCTCGAATATGATCCCTGATAAAAAATAATTGAATATATTAGCTGTCACAGTTCAGACCTACGCTCTTTGTTATTTGTTATCGACTACTCAATAATGTTTTCAATAAAATGACAAGTTATTCACCAAACTTGCATAATATTAAACGACTTTTAAATTCGAGAAATACTTGCACCTCCACGATAAATTCTTAGATGATGACATCACCTTTCCAATATATCTCTCGAAAAGTAATGATGAAAGAGTTGTAGGTAATATGTATAAAGAATATATTATCTCATCAGGAGAACCTACACAGCATCGATTGATTATTTCATAGAAGCATCCGTCCTACTCAAGTCATTAATCATTGCCGAGATCATTGCTTTGAAGATTTGACTCCAGGTCTGAATATCTTTACTTCAACTATCAAGATGAAACAACAACGGTTGCATTAGTTTATTATTGTTATTAGTAGTCAGGAAGCAAAGCGAAATGATATATTCTATAAATTCTGTTCGTTCAAATGGAATTACTATCTTTTCGAACATAATCAGATTCGTTCTCTCTCGAGTCGCTCCAAAACTCCCGATGCTATATGGGTGCACCACATGGATAGCTCGGGATTAGATTCAATGAGTTCAATGATTCCATTAAAATCGATATGGAAACAGACATTTCGATTGAAACAAAAATGTCTGTTGAGTTCACGAATTTCATGAAGTGGGGAATATGAATATTCTCAAAATAAAAATGTAACTAGTACATCAGTATGATTTATTATTTGAATTGATTACCGAGTCCAATACTGATTGAGCCACTGTGGACGTATCTACTTATTGTGGGTACTACATGGATTACTTTCAACACCCCTACGAAGCTTCATTGCCTAATTAGGAATAACGAATCTTGTGTTTGTGAAGTTGCATTGAAAACAGAATGTTCGAAATCACTCATCTATGGAGAAGTACATATTCTTCTTTCAATAGATTTCTGAGCAGTTTTGAGACCTTTGACGCTTTAGATCCAGTTGCAGAAGCAAGGTCCAGTGGCAAGAGGCAAGGTTTATGTCGAGGTTTATGTCCAGTTCATATGAACTCGGTTCAGATTCTAAGTATCAACCACAGTTCACTGGTGTACAACTGGCCCAAAGAGCCTGTTTCACAAATTAGGTATGGTGATCTTTACGGTCACTCAACCGACAACCTATGAGGAAGTGATTTTGATTGTTGATATCACCAGAAAGTGTTTGCTAAATATTTGAGAAGTTTCGTGATCTTCTTGCATTAATTTGAAGAAAAAATCCAAAAATAAATCCCTCAAAACTTGTTTATCTCTAAGGCCATGGTTTAGATCATTTGATGAGTAGATAATGTGAAAACGGCCTTTCTTTGTTGATATAAACTGGAGTACTTATTTTTTCAAAAAACTCTTCAAAAAGCCACAATTTCCACATTAGGTTGAACTCATCAGAATCAAGTATCACCTACTTGGTGTCTAGAATCCATACAGGTATTTGTTGATGCATGGCCACATTTCTCTATTCTCTTTTCTCTCATCACAACCTCATTATGAATTCCAATCTTTTCAAAAAAATTCGAACTAACCATATATTTTTGTACATAAAGATGCTACTGGATCCACTTCTCTAATCATCATCACATCGACTTCCTAGTTCAACCGCATGAGTTGTTTCTATGTGCGTGTCAGTTTCGATCTCGGTTTCGATATTCACAAGGTCTCTTAAATCATTCGATAGGGCTTCCTTCCTAACCGCAAGGCAATGTCAGAGATACATCGAGAATAAATTATTTTTTTATTCGTGCTTTCGAATTCAGCTCACTTCACTCATCCACAGCCTCCAACCACCAAACTTCCGTAATCAAATATCGGAATAATTTCGTGGTCACTCGTCTCCAGTAGACAGACGTACAGGGTTGGCTTGTTGAAGTTATGGTTTATTACCGATCAACAATCTGGCATGAAACAGTATGGAATATACATCCTTATGAATTTATGATTGATATCTGATTCAAAAACTTCTATATTCAACTGAATACTTTAAAATTCATAGAAGAGTCTGTGCCTTTTTTGTGGATATCCGTATTTGGATCTAGACCGATATGTTCTACCCTGACGATTTATTTTGAGCATTGTAAAAAAGTGTATGCTGTCCTAGTAATGAGCTGCTCTTTAGTAGGATAGAAATTCTCTTGAAATATGAATTGTGACATAGGTACATTTTTGAATTGAATTTAACTTATACTTTCTGACTCGCTTCTTGACGACTTTAAAGACAGACACAACACAAACATGTTTCGGAACTAGGTGAAAAGAGTAGTTGCATCTTTCTCTGTTGAGATATTTCTATTATATAGGTACATTTTTTGTAGGCAAAAGATGATCCTGTTTCTCGCCTTGTTTATAACAAAATTGTAACGATATGAGATCTGGCGAAAACGTTATCAACTTTTTTACTTGTCCTATTATGAAATTTATCCATCGCAATGTTTCCAAATGCATTGTTATATGCTTGAATTATCTTGGGAGTGAAAATTATTACCAACTGTATGAAAATAAATCTCCACCGAACATCTGGAATAAACATTAAAACACATGAAGTCATTCATTAATCATGTTGATGACTGTACATTCAATTTTGAATAAAAATTTAATTATGATGGGAGAAAACTGGGTGACGAAAAAAAAGTTTGGTTGGACCTACAAATCCTAAGAATATCTCCTTACTTTTTTTTGTAATAACAAAAATTTTACAATTTTGCGGAACATACTAGAGAATTGTTGAGTGAATCGTGCAGAGAATCAACTTCTCGATCAACGAGAAAATGAAGTATTGATGATTCTAAATTAGTTCAATGCATAAATCATCCTCGCATTTTCTGTTATCACCCGGTACAAAGAAAAAACAACCACGAAACCAAGTGTCTGATGAAATGATTCATTATCATCAGGTCTGAGTTTGAACAGGTTCTACCTTTTTTCCTCTTTCTGGGATCACAAGTTTCACATCCAAAAATAAAACGCATTCGTTTAGCGAACAATGGTCTTTGTTCCTAAATTCGGACTAGCGAGGGGGCCTGCCATTTAAGGTAGACATTACCTATCGAAGACAAACGGCCAGGTTACAACGAACATCGAGAAACAAATGTAATGTCACTGTCGGTGTTCTTTATACCGAATATGAAAGGAATAATGATATGGCAACTTCTCATTAGGTAGGTACATCATTTAAAATAAATGCGACTGAATATAGAAAAACGATGGCAATAACGCATTTCATTTGTAAAGTATAAATATGAATATTTATGGTGTTCCAGTAAATTCATGGGACAATTGAACAAGAATAGAAATAGCTCAGCGACAAACAATTAATTTAGACCAGAATTCAATTTAATTAAAATTTCACATGATATATCGTTGTGAAATCGGTTGTGGATGTCATGACAGAAATTCCAAAATTAATTAGCATAACTTCATAACTCGCTTCATACACACCTGTTCTGTCTCACCAAATTTTATCAGGACGATTCAGTTCAATTGTCACGATACTTATGAATACGTTCATTACCTGTGATGGGTATTTCGATTTATTTTTTCAAAATTACACTTGGTAATTTCGAAAAAATTATTATTCATATGGAATATTTCACAACAATTCAGATTATTTTAATAGCGCTGCTTTTCGACTCTTCAATAGGAAAAGTACAAACTACCTTTTGTCAAGAAAATGTTAGGTTTTTCTTCATACCTATATTAATGTAAGTACCTGTTCTCTGCTATTAATATTGGAATCTATCGGAATATATACAAGTGCAGGAAGGGCAGATTTTCAATGTACTCCGATAAGTTGCTGCGATAATTCAAAAATAGTTCTTTCTGAATGGAACAAGTTCAATGAGTCAGCAACTGTTTGTATAATATCTTAAATTCGCCAATCAAAAAAAAAATACATAATACTTATCATTGACGTTTCGGAAACCAAATCCACTTCCGTTTAGAAAACTTTCACAAATATGCTCTTCTAGTTTCGTTTCTATATTCGCTTGTTGAAAATGTCAGAAATTTGATTGTTGACATATTATGTATAGATTCCAATATTAATTCTTATTTTTCGAGATTGTAGTAGGTTAAGGACCCAAAGAAAACTATATAAATAAATAATGACATTCAAACAGCAATGAATCTATTTTTGTTAATTTTTATCCTTTTTATTTTACTTTTTCTATCATTCATACTGACTCATTTTTTCCTGTATTGAGTAGCCAAAAGTATTCTTCTGTAAACCGATACATAATACGATTAACTTTTTCCAACTGTTTTTGATGCAAGTAATAATTTAATTTTTCCATGAGCATTCGTTTGTCGATTGAAAAACCATTTTGGAACAGAAGCATTGCCATATGGTATTGTTAACATCAATTTGGTTAACTGACAAAACTCGTCTTTCTCTTCACATTTAAAAACCCAATAGAAAAAACAAAGTAGCTAAATAAAGACGCTCGAAACTATCAAATAGTTTATAGAACCTGACTGTTTGAATTAGAAATCATTTTCGTTTCTGGAAATATGTTTAATAATATAATTATATAATTATAATTTAATAATTCATTACGAAACCTGTACTTAAAGGGTGAAGTTTTTAATATGAATCATGTAAAAAACATACGCGTGTTTGAAGAATGGTTTTACTCTGTTCCTCCAACTTGCCACCGAGTAGTAGGTAAGTATTTTTGATTCCACAGAGGATTCCACAATCTTATCAAGTGATTTCACCACCTGTCGATTTCGAATCGATATCGCTGTTGAAAAATAATACACTCGGAACGAAAAAAAAAAAAATGGTACCGTGACGGGAGATCGAGTTTCGAGAAAGTGTTTAATTCGAGACCGAAGAATACCTACTTTCAAAAAATGTTCGACTAGCAGCCCGAAACGAAAACTGCAATTAATAATAATGTTCGTATAATGAGAACAGTTAAAACCTGTACGGAGCGCGGACCGTGACTAAGTGATAATCACTCATATTTTGTTTTTTTGGTGCAATTACGTGAACTAACGTGCTTCCTCGACATTCCTAGAGAGTGCATAACTATTTTGTCTACCTCGATTCGGACGATATTTCATTGAAAAAATATCACTGCGCTTTTACTACGGTCAAAAATATATAAAAATATTTTGAATGTTGAAATCCTTAGTTTTTTTTATTTACTTGAAGAACATGATTGATTACACCTATATTCATTCTTTCAGTAAATGATGCTGATCAGGAATTGCCAGTCCACTATTATTGAATTATGTAAACACCTCACAACTCACAACATAACAATTTCCTATTTTTGTTCACCTAAGATCTGATTTTTGAAACTCTTATGCAACGAATTAGACAAAGAGGAAAACCACCGGATACGCCAACCATTTATCGAGACAGGATACAGACGTAGCGGTGGACAGATCAAACAAGTCTCGAAACAAGTACCTACATACATTTCTCTTTCAACAGCTACCACAGAAGGAGAAATGTTTGAGACTTTCATGGAAATTCAACTTTATTAATTCGAGCTATTATATTCAATAAAAAATATATGGGAGTAATAACCAGTTATCTGTTGGGCCTTCGACAAAGCAATGAACGAACTAAGAAATGTATCATCCTTTTTTCAATTCTGAATTCATTTGATGAAAATATTGAAATATATCCAAAAAAATCAGTTAATCAACCCAGTAGAATGGACTGATGACACTCATTGACAGAATAGGACAGTTCATACGATGATGAATCAGAGGAATAGTCAGCATTCAGTTTCCAGAAACAGTATTTTACAACTACATTGGGGTGCGTGGCGTTCTACCCACATTTAGTAGTATCCACAGTCTCCGAAAATACCCGAATGATGCCTGTTGCAAAATTCACCGAATATTTTGCAATTCTTTATTAACTCAACCTAACCTAACTAACCTAACCCATCCTAACACATTCATTGTGTGCATATCGACATGAAGGATGAATTTTGCACAAGTTGAATCATTCGGGTATGTTCGGAGACTGTGGGTGATACGCAATGTGGGTGCAACGAGATGCTCTCCTACATTGCCATTGCATTCTGGGGCTGTATATTTTAAGATATTTCAAGATCTATCTGAGAGATCCCGATGTGTCTATTATTCAAAATGGAAAATCGAGTGAAAAATCAAAACATACCCTAAAGAGCAAAAGTTGACTTGATTCAAGGGTGTTCCAAAACTGGACGCGTATAGTTGGTTCTTCTGATTTTTTCTAGCCTTAATACAAATAGATATCTTCCAACTCAATTCTTTTTTATACTTATATATGCAGATACGCAAGGAAAGCCCTGTAATGTTCAAAGAACACCGCGTGAATCAAAGGACAGGAGAAACGAATTAACATTCACTTTGAATTTTTGAAATTTGTAAGCCTCAGGAAAAACCTCTTTCGGCAAGGAATTCCATAGCTCAGCTGTTCTATTGAAAAAAGATCCCTAAGCAAGAGAGGTTCCACAGATCTCCAAAGTCACAATTCAAATTTGTTTGGAAGATTATTTGTTGCGGTATTTCAATGACCATTTGGTTCATGCTGATTTCGTGAAGAAAAAGCAGAAAAGGTCAATATACCTTCTCATTACAAAAAATAACAATATTTTCAAATCCTAATGTCCCAGATGTCGAAATAACTAGATTCAACTAGAATCAAATTATGAATGACGATGTCATGCGAATGTTTCCGAAACGTCAAGAGTAAGGAACACATTCAGTTCTTGCAATTGAATCTACCCGTCGAGTTCAGTAAGAGGATAATTCGTCAAAATGATTTCGAGGAAAACGAAATTTCGCTCCAAATAAGTTAATGCAGATTTTGATGTACTGGTTTGGATGGGTGACAATTCAATAACTCCCTCTTCTGATGTGAATAAATAATATTTATTATGAATGATATCAATCTGCTCGATTGAGTATGAGTGACTGTTGTATTACTTCCTTTTACTAAAGCGCGGCAGATTAATATACAGAGGGATACATTGTACCCGGTTAAGTACTTTCACCATATATGAGCCCTAAATATATGGCCGCACTTCAAGGATAAAGGATCAGATTAGTAAAAAAATTGACCATCTGAAATTCTCGAGCGCGTCAGATTAAGGTAGGGTGAGTTAATTACATCCTGAATCGTGTATATTCCACTAATCTGACAATTCGAGAGTGACCCCAAGAAGGAGGAGGGCTACAAAGTTGTAAAAAAAACGTCATCTCGACATTCTCGAGCGTGGCTAATTTTATTTTTATTTTGAAGGAAATAATTTGAGAATTGCAAAAAATATATAATCTGACGATTTCCACAAACCGAAATAATAAAAATTCATCGATAAAGTTTAATGCGTGCAGCTACGTGATGCCTATATCCCCCTCTCCACGTTTCTATTACTCTCTTACTCTTTCTCTATCTATTGCTCTCTCACTCCGTCCCCACTCTGGTTTCTGTTGCCATGACAGTTGATCACACAGACTCGTTCGTGGCATGATTTTGTTTACAACGAATATCCAACGTTTCAAAATTTTAAAAATGTAATTGCTTGTAATTATTTTCTTACACTTTTCTATTTGGATGTTTTTTCCTGAGCCTTCCAATTAATTGAATTCAATGATTTAAAAAAATAAAAAAAGTCAAATTGACAGAATAGGCGAATCCCTCCAGATAATCGTCAGATTATGAGACTGCAACGTCTAAGGCGTAAAGATGAACCATATATATCTTTATCTGACGCTTTTGTGTATTTCAAAACGACGAAGTTTTTTTTAACTTTCTAATAACGGCCGCGAGTCTGCATCACATCCAAACCCGTCAGATTATTACATAAGAGCTTTTTTTAGGTTCACTTATCATCCCCTCAGAAAATCTGACGCGCTCGAGATTTTTTTTTTTAATTTTCAACCCTTACTTACGACCACCCCCATCATGGAAACGATCGGATTAACATACGTACATTTTTAAAAATATGTAGGACATAGATGATATCAATAACTGACTCGCTCGAGTATGTCCATGCAATGTTTTTTTTTTAATTTTTGAAAATCTCTATCCGCTCCCCCACCGATGAAGAGGTATACATTATATAACACTTTTTTTCTTTTTATCATCTAAGGTTCGCAACCCAATAGGTCTCTACGACGCTCGAGTGAATCCCGATTTAGCATCGTGGACTCTCCTACTATATGGAGACAGTCTTTGATCCGAGCTTTGATCTTTTGCGAGAGAACAACAAACCTTCGGTGAGTAATGAAAACTAATGGAACAATAATTTGTCGCTACTAACCTGCAAATATTTTCCCATATTCTTCCTTCCCACTGGAGTCCTCGAGGCGATCCCTTGGGAAGAGTGCAAGTAACTACCCAGCGGTTTCTGACTGTAACTATCACAATTTTCACATTTCTCACCGTCACAAATGTCCGATTCCTCGTCGGCCGCGGAGCCGTTCTCTTTGCTATTTCCGTCGGAATAGTACAAAAACTGTTTCCCGCCGTTGGTCGCGTCGCTATGCTCCCCTTCCGACAACAGTCTGTTCAAAAACTCACCCCTGCTCGAGGAATTGAACAGATACGAACTGTTCCGGGACAAATTCAGAGTACTCGCGCCAATCACTAGTTCCGTATCGGGCAGATTGGACAACATCTTTTGCACATTCGAAGAAATTATTTCCAAACTCTCGCTGCTCTTGTTCAAAGACTTGTCCGGTGATCGGAAAGACCTGTACGCCGGTTTGCTGGAGAACCTCTTCGGCCCCAAAGTCTCCTCCGAGCTGAACTTCTTGCTGATCTCCTGGTCCGGCACGTTCGACAGTATTTTCTGCACGCAAGGCGACAGGTTGGCGAAATTGCTGACCTGGTGGCTCCTTTTCGGCGTACTCGTTTTCACTTCTACGTCGTTGTTTTCCTTTGTGTGCGTTGCTCCGACAATGGCATCAAATGCGCCCATAATACTCGGCATCAACTCCGGCGATGAGCCTGCGAAAGAGAAAGACAAATGAACGACATTACTCAATTGTTTATCGCAATCGTATAATGGCCGCGGGTATTTAATAACAGACAATAAAGTTCACATATATGGTATGGCTCAAGGTTGTCATGCAGAGGCCAGTCGCAACCTTGTTTACGCAGTTGTCGAAGTTTTTTCGAATCGAGTGAATTTTTGTTGCGATATAATGAAATAAGCTTCGAGACTATTCCGAAAAGAATTTGACGATATTGCGCAGTTTACTACTCATATTATTACTCACATTCTTTGAAAAATACGAGGAGACGATGTATAGAAACAAAAGGAATTATCGCGACTGATTAGTTTCACGGCTTTGATAGCAGAAAACCAATAAAAGAATTTATCGCGCCTAAGCAATAGAGATTGCTCGAAGGTTGACTCACGGTACATGATAACAGGTATTTCCATGGCGAAAAATCTCATCAGAATGGTACATATGAGGTTTATATAGATGAATAAATTCGGGAAACACATTCGATAATTCGGGAAACACAATGGCTGAACTCTTCATTTAGTAGACTGACGATATCTTAGTTTGAAAGGTGCGTACCTTTTTTCCTTTGTTTCCATAGCTTAATCACTATATAACAGCCAAATAAATGAATAAATTTCTATTCAAATCTATTACTATCAAAGAGTATCATGAGAAAGATATGACTCATATTATCATCATCACAACATTCTTGAAACTGTATTTGGAGTTGGGAAGACTTGCACTTCAAGGTAAGTATCCAGTAAGGTACATAGTCGGTATTGTTTTTGAATTCAAAATAACAGGTGCCGAAATCGTTCTTTGCGGTTCATTGCAACAATGCATCCAGACTAGCATTCAAATGACAATGGAGGTCGCCTTGCATGTTCATACTAAAAGCAGTTCAATTTCCTGCCTTTCATTGCGGAAAATTCATGATTATGGTTACATACTCAACAAAACATGATGGCACATTCGATTATGGATACTTTTTCTATTGTTCAGAAGGCAGTAGTGATACCAGAAATTGTCGTCGATTATTACGAGGAACTCATAGAATCATTGTTATGACAGTATTGTGGGTCCCAAACTAAAAGTGTTTCTATCAACATCAACAAGAAAATTTTTTATCTCTATGAATTTTCAAACCTGACTTCGTTTTGAGGAATTCATAAAAACTCGGCGAATAGGTTGTTTGCTCGATGCGTGTTTTGTGAACAGTTGGACTCGAATTGTGAGAGATTTGACATACCAGTAACTCGATCACGGAACAGATAGTCAAGTCAATGTTGAAGTTTGATTATTCAAATCGTAGGGGGTTTGATTGAATTGAATGTTGTGATGATAGAGATTTTTCAGTTCGAAATGTCGACCTCTGAAACATCTCGCACACGGACCAATTCCCGTGAGGACTTTTTTCTATAAACCTGTTTCTGTAGTGGAGTAGCCTCGGGAGAAACTCTAAATGACAACTCAAATCATTCAATAAAATCGACCGACAAAAATGAGGTTTTCTGTTGTGTTAGCATAATTGAAGACAAATTTTCGTTAGTTTCATTTCAGTGGTCGGCAAGCTTTGATTCATCGTTTCCAATCAACTGTCCGCGACTGCTACAATATATTCTTAATAAGATACTGAACCAATAAACCATCCCGACAAACTTATTAGAAATATCGATTTTACGCTGTCCTGAATTATACTCGTCAATTTCAACGCCTTATTTCGGAAATCGTTTGATTATAAATCTCATCAACACGCCAACGCATAACACTTTAATATCCAATTAATATCCAGGT
Organism: Zygogramma bicolorata; assembly: GCA_032362365.1. Lineage (NCBI taxonomy): Eukaryota > Metazoa > Arthropoda > Insecta > Coleoptera > Chrysomelidae > Zygogramma > Zygogramma bicolorata. Next base: position 3,088,256 of record JAVJAQ010005617.1, read on the forward strand.
TTCGATGCTTTGACTTTTCCGCATTCATCGTCACTATAGATACAGCCAGAGTATCTTCCTTTCGGTTCTCCGAAAAGAATGGGGTCGAGTAAAAATAGTTCTACGCCTACTTCAGTTAATAACATTTAATGGGATCAAATGTAACAGACGGCAATAAATTATCTTCGAAATTATCAAAAAACGTGCTCATCAGCGGAGCATGGACTGCTCGTCGATTCCTCTCCGAAAGAAATAATCTAGATTATTATCTGGAGTTGATATACGGGTACATTCGATCCACCCAGTCAACTGATACTGAATTTATTCATACAAAATCATCGTGATGAAAGACCTTGAATCAAACGAAACGATCCTACGAAACTCACAGTCGTTCGAAAACGATGGCAAATTGACAGAAATTAAAAGACATTATTAGATGAGACATTAGTGGCTGACCTCAGCGGGCAACGTTTCCTGGCAGAGGTCAGCACAGTCTCAACAAGATAATGGATGAATGAAACTAGCCGTCATAGAAATTCGTAGAAGAAATAATATTGTTTCGAGAATTTCTTGTTGTGATATATTGGTCACGGTAAATTGAAATCATAGCTGATATAGTCGAGTGATGAATCAATTGTCGATTCGTGCGTTGTGGAACTGGTTGTCACAAACCGAGTACTTATAATCTTTTCTATCGCCCCAAGTTAAAAATTAGTTGAATATATATATATATATATATATATATATATATATATATATATATATATATATATATATATATATATATATATATGTTTCGGCTCCGATTTTGGAGCCATTTTCAAGAGTAAATGTGACTTCACGCTGAGGTCTCAATCTGCCCACTCCTCAGGTGTTGTCACAGGGGGCAAGGGTTTGTGACTTGACGCCGGGGCCTCTATCTGCCTACTTCCCAGGTCTCGTCACGAGTTCTTTCTAAGGTCTCAATCTGCCTACTCCTTAGATCGAACTGAGGTATCGAGGGATGTTGGGTGGTATTTATAGCAGCGGGTGCTGCTAAAGCACCGTCGGATGTCTTGGTGGGGATTGGGCATCTGGAAATTAGGGGTTTCCATAATATATATATATATATTTTTTTTTTTTCTGTGTAAGTTGACATCTTCAGGAGTTTTTGTAATTTGCTGATAGGTAATTGAAATTATTGCAGAAATCGCACGTATCTCCTAGGTCGTAAGAAGGCAAATGTTCCCGGTTTCAACCAAAATATTTTTTGAAGGCAGTGCTCCTCTTAGATATAATTTACGGTTATCCATTGTATTTTCGGAAAATAAAGTTATGGAGACTTGCCTATGGAGTAGCAAACCCGATAAAACTCAGAAATATTTATGCATTCTCGAATACTATGTTTCAATACGCAGGTCTCTTCAGAGGCATTAGGCATCTCTCGACAATATGAATACAATTATAGGAGGATATCCATTATTACAATTCTAACTAAATTCTGAATGAACACAACATTCAATAGTCCGAAGGTTTGAAAATTTGGCACTTGAGCTTGATATGCCAGAGGGGTTATTCAGGATCTATCAGCCTTCAGAGATTTCAAAGCCAATTCCATATAGGAACCTCCTTCGGCTTCTGTTTTTTTCAAATCAATAGCAAAATCATTTCAAATATTTCACAAGACTTTTAGTGAAAAAGTTTCAAGCATCTGCACACCTGACTGAAACTCTGCTTTCGAAAAGAAATGCAGCAACTTCAGGTCGAGTTGAGTTACTAATCGAGTCCTGTTACTAACACATGACTGGATGCGGTGCAAATGGCAACTCGCCTCTTCATAAGAGTTGAACGATCTATTCTTTACTATTTACGGATAGAGATGCGAATGTGAGTCCCTTGACCCGGCGACAGATTCAGAAAATTAAATTCGTTTCCAGTAACCGGTGCAAATGAAAGGCCATTCCTCGAAACGTGTTGTTACTGTACTGGGAATACACAGCGCACTATTGAATGTTCCAATTCGTATCTTCAATATAAAAAATGAGTCAATATTCTTACAATTATCAACATTCTTGTGTTCCCTTCTTTGGAGAACTTTTTGACGCACCAAAGAGGTGAAGTGTTCGTTTTTGGCACGCTACGTGTTTGCCAAATATTTGTATAATCCAAATTTGGTTGAACGCTCGGAAGAATTTTCAAAAATATCCAGGACAAATCATGTATAAAAAATGTAGCAGACAGATGACACTATCATCTAGGTCCTAGGTAATAGGGAAACACTCCAATTTTCGTAGATCATTGGGGAACACCCAGCTTCAGTTATGAAACTACACCGTTAAAATTCAAGCATCACGATACTGGAAATGAACTATGAACTGAAGGTTATTTTTAAAAATCATTATGAATGAAACCTGATATAAGTATCTGTCTAGTGATATGTCTCCACTTTCAACCAAGTGAATGTCAAAAAAGTTAACCTCTACGTAGATGACTATTACAATGAATTTCAAGAATCTGGTAAGAGCTTGTTCATTTTCCTGTACTGCCTCACTAAATAATAATTCTTTGGAAAATGATCGATAATTTTTCTTTCTCGAGAAAAACGAAACACCTGGTATACATACAATAAACTATCTTCAACTTGAAAGGAGACGATTGAAACGAATCAGTTTTGACATTTCAATATTACATAAAAACGAGCGTGAAAAGAAAAGGAGTTCTATGGAATCGATCGCCTGACAATAATATTCTGGAGTGAGGGATTCTTCTGGTCTCTGGGAAGGAGATTGCATATATGAGGGCGCTAATGTAAACGGTAATCATGTATTGAATAGCTGACATGATACAACAATTGACCAATGACAAGCTGGAGCAAGGCTTCTGTCTCACCGTTTGAATTAAATTGAAATAGTTCCAACACAAGTCGCATAAAATCACCAAAAATCATCGAACAATCATAGGAAACCTCCACCAATTCTGACTTCAATAGTATAATTATCTTTAAATCGGTTACTATCTATTCGCCCTACAATTGTTTTTGAGTTGACAAAAAAAATCGAGGAGCGTAACAAAAGAGGGAGGGTAGCTGATCATATTTTTGAACTTGATAGTTTTTGAATGACATTATAAGCATATTCGAGTTCTATCTAGGAATTGTTCAAGAACAGTCAAAATCAGTCTCACAGTAAGACTTGAAACGCAATTTGATTTTCAACGTTATAATCGTTCACATTTCACATCAAACGTAAAAAGTACTGACGCCAAATAGGAATCTTGCTATCGTAGGGGATGGTATTAATAGCAGAGTAGAATCAGTTTGAAAAGTCTCAGAATGACCAAGACAAGTCTACAATTCTAGGACATCCAATACCATATCTTCTCTTTGAGTCTGACTGTGGATACAGGTGGATAAAGCTACCCAATCTCTCCTATAACTCTGAGCAACACTCAGAGGTCTGCCATAATTATGATGCTGACTCCATATAGAGTGGAAATATGTAGCGGATTTTACCAGGGACTTTATTTTTTCTCGGATGTGAGGGAATCAGCTGAACGTCTTCCACATTTTCGACAAAACGTAGTGAGAACACACTATGATCCTACGAGGTTTTCTCAATGAATTTAGTCTTGTGGACAATAATCCACATACAGTAGAACGTTATTCTAACAAAACATGATCCATTGAAGTATCTATATCTACCATGGGGTTTACCACTATCAACAGTTTCATGTCGTCAAAACATAATATTACTAACCATAGAGCAACTCACTTTCTGAAATCAAACAAAGGTTAATATAGTCTTGAGGAATGAAAATAATGTCATCTTCGATAGACTTTTCTAGTCGCGGAAAAATTTTTATTGAAAAGTGTTTTTTATCTTGTAAAACATTAGATATAATGAATAATCATTAATAATTGTTTTGTCTTTCCAGTTCACTAACATACAAAACAATTTCACTGTAACATAACCATTTTCGAATATTTGAATGAAGGACCGTTCCTACCGAACAATTTTATAAATATCAATGACTCTTCATTCTCAGCCAGCGACGTTCACGGTACTATAGGTAATTAACATCTGCCTGCGTTAACTTTGGATTCGAATGTACAGTTGCACAAGGTCGACATGTTAATAACAAACATTAGCAGTCTTGTTTTATGTATAGATAATTATACGAATTCAGTGGTGTTATCAAGTTATAAACTAGAATGGCAGTGTTATCATCATTCAGACAAAGATAATTTCTACGAATCTCTCTGCGAGATGTTTGTTGGTAAATAATATAAAAGAGAAATATAGTGGTACGAGTAAGATGCTGGAAAAATCTTATAGCTCGTACATAAATGGTACTCATTCCGTTAGTAGTTTGTCCTATCAACACAGAATCCAACATAATATTGTCGAGTGGTGTTTCACTTCCGTAAAATTTGTACATAAAATCAGGTTTTCCAGTTGATTTTGGGATTCCATCAAGGATTTCAGTATTCCATTGAGGGTTTCAGGTGGGATTTCTAGTATGAAAAAAAATCTGTAGAGAAAACCTCGAAAGGAAGTGAGAACTAAAATTGAAGTTTAGAACTATTCTGAATCAAGGAGATCGATAACCCAAACCCAAGTATTTCGTGTATCAATTTGGATAGAGTGGATGGACCTTCTGTCATTTGGGAATGGAAGTTATACTTATTTATTGAAATCCAAGAAATTTTCTTCATAAAGCGAATCAACATTCGAGAGGGGACTTTGTCAACTGCAATCCTACAACTGCTAGCATTACTATAGAAAATCACTTACTGAACATGGTTTTCAACGACGATTAGTGCAAAAAATGGATGAAAAACAGCAAGATCACAGCAATAGAGCAAACGGGACGGAGTTAGAGAGAGAAATGACAAAAAATGCCTGTCTAGTCAATAGAAATGAGACAAGCAAATCTTTTGTAGTCAAGAAAAGAGGCATTCTCAATATGCATATCCTGGAATGAGTGGCGTATTGACTGCTGAATGGTAACAGCAATGGAAAATGAAAATTGATACAAGTGAATACGATGAGTAAGTAGTGAAACATCAGTATGGTATCAGACAAGACAAGCAGCAAGGACTGATGCGAAATCAAATAGGACATAAAATAATGAGCAAAATACATCATCTAAACGAAAGCATGGGAATTGGTGCCTCTCTTGAATTTTTGGATGCTAAATTTGTGATAGAGCCTGAGTAAATATTGCTCCAAGCATTATCACGAACGATGAAAATGGGCGTATTGAGAATTATACAACAATCAGTAACCGCACATACTTAATTATGTTCTAATTCAAATTGGAGAATGAATCGGAAAGTTGAAAAAATAAGAACATCCATAGCTGATGACTCGTTGAATGTTTTCAATTACATTTTATATTTCCATTTACTTCCTAAACTCTGCTGACTGAAAGTACCTATTCGTTGTGATCAAAATGAAGTGAGAATAATAGAAATTGATAGCCAACGCCAACATCCATTGATTTATATTACATTTTTGAACTAAATCAAAAAAATTGTGGTGACATGTGTTTGGTAGAAGAATTCAACTAGGAAGCAGAAATGTTCTTCGAAATCTTCCAAAAGTAGATCCAACACATCGTTTGACACTAAAACTGAAGCTAAATAACCCTTTTTGTCGCTTTGATTGTAAAAACGAACGTTATTCAAATTCGAGGCGAGCCCTGTCGACACCATAATAGACATTCCTAGACTGAAATTGTTTGTAGTTGGGCTTGTAATCTCTAACAGAGCCGTCAGTCAGATAACAGGCTTTGATTACATGTCTGTCGAAAGAAAATAGATTTATTTTTATAAGTCTGGGTTAAACACTTGGCGATGGGTTTGCAGTACAAAGGGGGATTTTTAAAATAAATCATTATGGTGGTAAATATTCCAGCTGTGATAAAAAAGGAGTAATTGGAAATTTCATATTTGAAATACAAATTCAATATTTTCAAACAATATGTTATCTTGGTATCGAATTTTAAGATGACAATTGACTGAATCTGACTATCAAAACGACATATCAACTAAAAAGATATCAGAAACTTGCTCAACTATGACAATGTTCAGAATATTTTTGTTTGTGTTCACGAAGTGTATACGTGAATGATTCATATGGTGTTGCTAAATAACAAGCACAAATCCCAAATCTAATATTTATTCAGTGAATGTGAGATATTTATTGATCTAGAGATAAAATAGCTGACAGCTGAATTTTTCAAAGTATTCTGGGATTATTGTGAAAACGTTTGTCGATGATTCATTGCACCGAGCAATAAATATAGGGTAATCCTATACACAAACTCGGGAAGACTTATTATAATAACATTCAATCAAGTTAAATTTAGTGAGCGTCCAGAGCAGATGTTGAATAATCAACTCATCGAGCCAATCAACGTATACACTCTGCGCGCGTGAAGATAATAATTATCGAAATTACCTTTATTGAAAGTCGTATATCCGTTCTTTGTACACATTTCGTCACATTCACACTGACAGTTCCTTCCTAAACCTCATGAAATAACACTTTGCTACTATAACTATCATATTGCGAAATGCACTTGTGGCAAGTAACAATCTCTCTATGTGGGCAGACCAATGTAGACTGAGATGGAACATTCAAAAGTTTGCCGCTCACAGTACGGACTGAGCACCGAGTGGTAGCACTAGGTCTTCAGACAGGCGCGTTATTCATGTATGAATCACTTTTGGGATTCTAATTGCCGTCAATTCTAAGATTCACAGGGACGGCCTGGTAGGTGTCAGATGGCTTTGAAAATGCATTTCAAATTGAAACTTGTTTTGGATCTCTTCAACTGATTTTTTTTCGTAATTATCAGCTTAGTCTCCACTAGTTTCAAGACCGTGACTGAAACATATTTCGGAAATGTGGAGAGGAAAATGAGAGATTCAAATATTTCCAAGTTCTCCAAGGGGACACAACAAAACCATGAGCTAGCAAACAAATTTTCCCCTGTAGGGGTCTACCCCCTTGGAAACCCCTCTGGTTACGTCGTTGCTGAGTTTAGTTAATTTCAATTCATAATTGAAGTCGAAAGAAAGAACCCATTTCTGATTGAAAAATATGTTCAACTCTGCTCAATCATAGAGTCTTATTGAGAAATTCTTTGAAACCCCGGACGTATTGGGGCGTATTTTCGACATAACAGTATCTGCAATTGCTAATCTGTTGAAAGTCAATTTCGATAAAAATAATAATTCTGGTGAAAAATAACAATTCTTACTGAATTTGGAGTGAATTTTTGCTAACGAAACATTTTCGACAGGTTGAATGAATATGGTATTTGTGGAAAAATATTTTTTTGTATAATGTTCTGATGATCTTTTAGCTCTTACTGCGAATAAATTCATACAATCTTTAGGAAAAATCCCATCCATATCAAAAAACACTCTCTGAAGACCTTTTCCTGATATATTAGACATGTAGTGAATTACATGGTTGGTATTTTTTAAAAAATTTGTACGTCAAACATTTAAGTACTTTTTCCTGAAAAAAATCACAAAAATATTTTCAGTACGTCAATAAACAAAACAAACAAGTTACAATCATTCAGAATAGATTGAAATATGTATGCAATATATAAATATTATAAAACACATCAAAAGTTGATTCAAGTGATAGTTGTATGCAATATTATTCCATTTGCCTGTAGAAAATTATTTATTGAATTTTCAAACTCACCGTAAGATTTGTGATCGATAGTATAGACCAATAGTAAAACTTAATTCAAATTACCCCGCCATTAAATCAACAAATATCACATTGAAAAATACCTTCAATTCAACCAGAAAACTATCACATTTCTCTCAATTCTTTGTCTAGATTTGCAGGCCAGCATATTAGATATTTCAAATTACAGATACCGTGTCTGCCCTATAAATGAGATTCATTGTGTGGCTGTCAATGTAGTCAAATTTTTCTGAAACGCAAATTTTCATTTATACGATACGGTGCTGACAAGAAAATTTACCATTGATTGATCTTCGCAGCGTGAGCCGTCTCCATTCCAAGAAATCGAATTTATTGCTCCTATACTTGTTAATATTCACAAAATGACTTGGATATTAAATATTTTTCAATCCATCCGTGACATTTAACGACTTCCCGAGAAATAAATTTATACTTTATAGGGAAGCAATTCAAAGGAGTTTGAAAACAGTTCTCCGCTTGAAATATGTTTCAACTTTCTTAATTGAAATATTTTTCAATAAGGTAATAATAAGGTACCCAATGATAATCTTATTGGTTGATTATCTATTGAATAACGGTTTTCACGAAAACACTTCTATCAAAAGTGAGTAATAACAAATATTTTTGGAAAAACAGACATATGGTGATTATGGACACGGACTAGAAACGCCAAAATTAGACTCCAAGATGAAATGTTCAGCACTAATAAGAGATCAGGAAGAATAATAGGAACTTACACATGACCTTTTGCATCAACAAACTTCTGCCCTTCGAGCAAACATTTATGCAATCATCCAAAGTGCGAGGGTCGCATTAAACTGAGGAATCACATATTATAGAAATTATGTTACGTTCATCAGAAATATAATAAATTTTTTTCACACCAGATGATGTTTGCCGTGAGGAAAACGCCATCTTGCGGAAATATTTTAACGCCAATCACGACAAGTCATTAATATCCAACAATGGGCACATCGTATTTTTTTCTTGCTTGCGACTGTGGTAGCTTTGATTTTCAATGTACCCGTTGATTAGGGTCTTGATCATTTTATCTAACTGAAGTTTGAGGAGTCTTTCGAACAGGATCAGAAGATGAGTAAACACCATCCGCTATGTAAAATTCAGATTTTTGTTTCATTGGGGATTCTTCGCTCACGGACTCGCTCACTTCATGGAAACATCGTAGAAGGGTCTCTCTGCTATAGATATTTCCACTAAATTGGCATTATCAACATATATGACCCGACAAATGCAAAATTCTCAGCCGTTTGTTGTGAGCTTGGAGTCATGTCGAACCTATCTTGCACTGCGATCTTTTTTCCATAGAACATCTGAACTTTGGATCCTTCTGTCCCTCGATTCACGTGGTGTTCTTAACATCACAGGGCTTCTCTTTCATTGGTATTGGATTTGTGATGATTTCACAATAATCTACACTATCAATTGGACCCGATGAATTCGGTGACAGCATAAGGGCCTTACGAAAAAAAAATTTCGGAACACTTTCAAAAAATGCTATCGGCTAAGAACCAGAACATAACTACTGACTGAATATTGCAGGTAACCTATAAACGTAGCAATCAATGAAACAATGGTTTGTATAATAAGTGCAAAAGAGTGCAAATTTTTCACGAATTTGAAAAAGATGAAACACGAGTGCAAGCGAGTACTGCAATTCAAACGAGCGAAAAAATGCATTTCTGCTCGTGTTAAACACTAAACTTTTTCAAGAACACACTTTTTGCTCGAAATAATACTAAGTATACTTTGAAAGGGATTCAAATGTCAGTGATTCATTCTTAGCCTTATGGAGCCCAGGAGAAACAAGAATATATTGACACTACAGTAGCGGCTTTTCTCGATTTGGATAGTTCTTCAAAATATGCCGAAATTAAATTTTCAGAAACACTTCTAGTTTTGTATTTTCTCTTACAACCCATAAACTGTATGTATGCAGTTCCATATATTTCTCTTGAAGTTGAAGGTAGTAAATCCAATGACAATGAATTAACATGTTCTCTTAGTTCTGGCGGAGGTATCTGTATCTGTAGAGTAGGGAGGGTGAGTGTAGATCCACAGCACTTAGGTCACAATATGACCCATTGTACATCCTCCCAAGGAGTCGCCCTCCTTATCCAAGAAGGAGGACAGGTCACCAGGGGACATCTCCTTAATATCGGCAGGTGTAGGCCAAGACTCATCGAACACACACTCTCTTATCGACGATAGCTCCAGACATTCACATAAGACATGCCTGACAGTTTTATCTTCCTGTTCACACATCCTGCATAGAGGTGTGTCCACTAGCCCCATAATATGGAGGTGTTTCCTTAGTTGACAGTGTCCAGTCAGAAATCCCACTGTTAAACGTAGGTTCTTCCTGGTCATCGCCAAATATTTATTCGGATCCAGCTTCCCAGGGTCGCCCAGGGTGATCCTGGCAAAACTGCATCCTTTGGTTTCATCCCATCTCTTAAGGGATTGAGTATGGGTGTAACGTTTGGCTAGTTCCGCAATTGTCGAAGTCGTCAAGCCATGGGTGTCACCTGGTCCCAAAATTTTCAGTCCAGCCGCCATCCTGGCCAAAGAGTCAGCAATGCGGTTACCTTTGCTCCTGTCGTGCCCTTTCACCCACCTTAGTACGATATTGTTATCTACCGAGGCGTTAGCTAAATCTTGGTGGCACTCTAGTACTAACCCTGAGTGGCGGAGTATTTTCAAATGCAGAACTTTTGCTATTCATTTTGGTTCAATGCCATTTTAAAAATTAAGTGACAAGAATATTTTACAAATTTTTTATGCTTGACGTTTGTTGACATTCAAATAATTCGATAGATGTTGCTCCGTTGTCTAGCAAATTTTGCCACAGAAATGTCACTTTGCGGTACAGAAATGTCACTTTGCGGCACACTGAAGTCAAATTTCAATTGTGAGAAATAATCATGTTTGCAATCGTTAAACTTTGCAGAGAAGAGTGTTTTGGAGTGTGTTTGTGAAAAAATATAAACACGTAGGTACAGCTTGCCCATTTCATCTTGGCACGGAAATGACGTATTGCGCATTGTGGGACAAGTAGCCATTTGAAATCTACTGTAAGTTTAGTGCACAACTGAATGTGGAACTAATTGCCCTAATGAGTTGGATTATAAGAGCTGTACTAGGCGAATGTGGGTCTCTAAATCACAGAAGGAAAAAATTCAGGTAGAATAAAACAACATATTAACTTGTTAGGAAGTCAATATTGTTTATATAGTTGTATTTGAATAGTTGGGAATGAAACACAATAATCTCTAGAGGCTGGTGACCTTTCCGAAGATATGAGGGAAGGGAAAAGATGGCTGTCACGAAATGCAAAAGTTCATGCAGTGATTATATTTGTCGAATTTGATCGACAGGTGACAAGTAAGTGGGGATTGAGTAACAAAATTCAATCAATAGGCAACTTTATCAGTGCACAAAGTAGTTTTTTCATCTACTTATCTTAGATAGTTATTGATCCTACTTTGTCGGATAAAACATAATTTTATTGTTATTTTCTGTTATCTTAACTTACTAACGTGATATTTCCAATGGCGATAACTATATCAACAGAAATCCCAGCATGCTTACCTGATTGCAATAATTGTACTCTTAAACACACTCACTAAAGTAGAATAGATGCAAACGACAGACATCAAGGGGCTACATACAAACTAAGAAACTTCAAGCGGTTTCTAATGTAAAAACTATGAAGTCGGAGTTATGAACGAACAAAGAACAAACCATCTTTGCTACTATTTGTTTTTTCAGAGCACAGGCTATAATGATATTCATGATTAATCCAAATTGACGACACTTCATATCTGTAGTATCCCAATTGGCCAATTGCTATGTTGTGCGTGACCGCTGTACGCGCACTTCACATGCGTGAAAAAAGGTCTTCTGTATGTACGAGTTTCATACAATCTTTTTTCTACGATTGTAATAAATATAACATATTACATATTTTTTTTTATATATGCAGATTCACACGAAAGGGAAGCCCTGTAATGTTCAAAGAACACCGCGTGAATCAAAGGGTAGGAGATACGAATTGACATTTACTTTGAATTTCTGAAGTTTGTAAATCTCAGGAAAAACCTCTTTTGGCAAGGAGTTCCAAAGCTCAGCTGTTCTATCGAGAAAAGATTGTGACTTTGAACGATTATTAAACGTTTGAAAACAATTATTCGGATTATTCATATTGAGCTTTGATTCAGTTTTTGAGTTTCGTGTTACACTCATTGAGCACAATGAGTTCATATAGATCCATTGGTAACAATAGCTCTCTCATATGATGGGAAATTATAGTCAGTGTTTTTATCGGATAGAAGTCTGGAGACATAAGTTTCGCATTAGCAGAACTGTTTACATATCTCTCTGGACCGTGGGACTTCCAACCACCGTGTTTTTTTAACTGTATTGACGTTCATATGCGACTTCAAAATTCATTTTGGGGATGTGAAAGAATGAACTTTACGGGCACCTTTTTTCACTTATATTATATTTTTCAAAGTGTTTGAAGAAGTGAAACCTTATCAACTAATATAAATTTAAAAGAAATTAATTTTTATAGCGATCGTAGAAAAAAATATTTTTCAATGTTTTGGCGTGAGTGTGACTAGCAACAGAGTTTCCATTCAATACTCACACTTTCATTTCAATTTCTTTAAGTTCGTTGCATTTAGGTAACAGCCCTCCTACAGCGCCGGCGTCGGCAAGTTATAGAGAAATGTGCTTTCAGACATTGCCTTGAAATGATTTCCTCATTATCAGTGCCTACTGATAAATATTTCGCGTATATAATATCAATGATACTTGGATATCAGATTAAACGTCAACGTATTGATGAAAATTTCGATAAATGCAGCTATAAAATAGAGTTTACTGTTTAGTTCTGTAGACTACTCCTTGAAGTTCGCAAAACGAATTTGATGAAAATCACTGTTGAATTATATTAAGATATTGCACTTATAAAGTAAGTACTATTTCAAGTAACGAACGAATAAAGCAATTGGGCATACATTCATTTCTCTCGGTTCGAAAGTAATTGAGGTTCTTGAAATTTGGTTGAACATAGTAAATCATGCAAGTATTCTTTCTTGTTAATGAAGAGAAAGTTTAAGGAAATTTGGCTCACGTGCTCCAATGTCACCCAATTATTCATTCAAGTCAGATTGATGTATACTAAACCGAAATTTGTGTACAAGATAATTTTCACCTCGGTCCCAAATTCATCTTATCCAAAACAGATTGGCCATAAATCATTCAAAAATTGGTCCCCCAGTTTTATATTTTACATGTGGCAGTCACGATGTGTAGTACAGAGTGAATAGGAAAAGGAAGATAATTCGAATTTTCTTCTTAGCCAACTGTTCCTATTATCTACAGGATCTATAGTAAAATATATAAAGAGGTAAGTCATCTGACAAATAATGGAGACAAAATTTACATAGAAGAAATTTTTCAAACCCTCAGGAATATTTCCAAAATATTCAACAAGGAACACATGCATTTTGCAGTTTCTTGAAAAAAAATTGTCAAAAATTGTTTTTTTTTTCGGTGGTGCATTCGTTATTTGAATTGTAGAAAAAATCGAAAAACCGACAGTAACCACTGAGTCAGTTAGTATATTCGATACACAAGTTATCAATAGTTACCGAGTTATGTTAGTTTTCAAGTATAATCGACTGATGGCTTATCAAAATGATAAAAGTGAAATAATAATGAAGTAATAATGCACTTCGATTGCTAGTGTCAAATATTCAATTTCCAATTTCAGCAACAAATGACTAAGGGACTCGGACATACTTCCATCAACAGTTTGAAAATGATTTTTTTTTACAAGTAATTAATTGATTTGAGGGTAACTAGGACGTAAATAATCAGAATAATATTAATACATCAATTATTACAAAAAATTCCAGAAATTACGCTCATAGTTACGACCGCACCGGTGGGGGTCAGTAAGGCCCCCTCAGGTTGTGCTACTTCCTGAATTGATAGGACCATGACCGTTCCCCAAACCTTTGTTATTGATACCCGAGTGTTGGGAGAGAAGTCCAGGCTCACCTTATCTTGGTTGTTGAAAGTGAAAACCAGGGTTCACCCTTACACAGCACATAGCGTTGGAGCAAGCTCCAGACCATCCCACGTATCTTCGATCGGAGGTCACCTTCATTACAACTTCCGTAGGTGGCACGTCCCTCTGGATGACTGAGAGGGGATTGATTACTCGCTCAAGGAAATGCTTACCGCCTGAGCGGTAACCAGATCCCGCCGTCCCTTCTAGGAGAACATTTGCCTCTGAGAGGCCAACACCAGATGGAAAGGGGTGGCGGCCAACCCCAGGCTCCCTTCCACCCTTGGTACCATTTTCTCACAAACTGCCGCCTGTGACCCAGAATTGTCGCGGTTCGGCCCAGCTTTCGCTAGACAGCCTACCAGACATCAGCTGAAGCTGCGGTAGCTCGTTGCCTAGAGTCTACTAGGATGGAGTGTACCAACGACAATTTTAGTGGGTAGACGACGCGTGGTCAACCGTTTACCCGCAATAATGGGAAACAAAGACTAGTGACAATAAAAAATACATTCACAATAGTATATTATGCAACGATCGTGTAATAACCATTACATGAGAGTTGCATACGCTATTTTATCTACACACGATAAATAGTGAAGAACTACAAATATTATATTTATATTTGTATTGCACACAATAATACTAATCAAACGAATTTCTTTGAAAAATTCTACAAAATTGTAATTAATAGTATTACTTCGAGAAATAAAACAATGAGATATGAAGAGAAGATCAAAATTAATGAAAAAAATGAGTAATAAATCATGCATTTGTCAAATGAAAAATTTGATCATTCTAACTGTATTTCTTTCGGTGAAGGTGTCGAAGGTGATTCTCCCATATCGCCGGTATCAGACATTTTGTTATGATTATCGAAGTTTGGCTATATTCTTAAAAAGTTCAATACCTATACCGATTTTGACTTGACAAACGTCAAATTCAGAGCATGCACGTCATGCTTGATTGAAAAATAATGGGTTTCTATTGGTTGAAAATCTCTATCGTAATGAAAAATCTGTATCGTAATGGATTTCATTATGAAACGGGTTGTGGGCATATAAGTGTATCATTAGAGTACAGGTGTAGATAAAAAAAAATTAACACAATGAAAAAGAAATCGTTATTTATACCTATTGATATACTTGGAATGACAATATCACAGAGGTCATATGAATGATACATGACATGTACTGCCTAGTACCTGTCAAATGATCGATTTGAATTTCTCGCGACCAACTGATGGCGTCGCTTCTCCAGTCGGTCTTGGCGTGATGTCTCCTTTGGCAAGCTGCAGAATAAACGCTGTAATACTTTGAAACCTGATGGAAGTTTTTGTTCTGCTCTTGGCAAAACCTGCAACTTGCAACGCTTATCTCCATATACTTATCTATTTTGAGATTCATTTCGATTTTGACGTTGCTTGCAATCTACGTTCATGCAAAAACCAAAACTTCAAATAGCGAAATGTAAGTGCAATTTTCTGAACCTATCTATAACTTGATACACTTGACAAAAGGCCAGTCCCATAGACGGCACAAGTGGAGATAATAACACATACTTATCTTCTCAAGATTTCGTACTAAATCAATGCTAAAAATTTTGACGGCCACATAACAGGGCTCCGGACTTGGCGGAAATGATTTCAATTTAGAGATTTTGAATTGTATAGTTCCATCTTTGTTTTCGTAGTGTTGTAGGGACGGAATGCTTTCATCATAGACCAGTTTAATTCCATAAGTAATGCCACAGCTTCACTTCCAATGTGAATTTATCACTGTAGCAGAATAACAGATGAGTGCAATGGAATGTTGTACTAGTACAATAAGTAGAGTCAGTAAGTATTTTTCACCATGATATGTCAATAACCATCGATTGATTGAGAAAAAATATTGTGAATAAAAATATCCTCACGAGAGCATATATTGAAATAGACTAACGTTACGATTATTGTGAAATGATCTTCAGAATATCTTAAAAGCGTGGGAAATGCATGAGCTTCCTTATAAGCATCAGTGATAAATTGTCTCTCTCATTGTATACTTTCTCGTATATTTTTTATCGAAGGATATCAGATGAATTTCAATTTTTCTGAGCTCGAGATTCTCATCAATTACTATATAAATTACTCGATGACAATGCAGGTTGTCAGTGATGTTGATTCGAAAAATGTGGACTGAAAACTCCATCATATAGGGGTACATACAGTGTGTCTATGTTTGAACAGCTTCTACTCTAAAATTTTTTTGGAAGTTGAAAATAAAAAATCAGCCGTTACCCTAAAACTTAACTCTTGCAAACACAATGCGCAATACACCAACCAAAATGGTACCTACATGAAAAAGATCGATACCGAAGACGGCAAATTGGTTGGCTGAAGTTTGGAAATTTATATTGAAACCATATTTATATTCAACATGAAAACCGAAGGTTTTTCACTTTTTGGGACTTTTGTAGAAAATGTCCTACTATTTCAGGAATAAAGATAATTTTCACGTACAGATCAGTTTTCAGGAATCTTTTATCATTCGAATACTCGCAAGGCTTCTTGAGATATTTGCAAAGAACGAAACCTATCTTTTTCAATAATTTGTTCATAGTATCAGATCTGAAGAGACTATCATTGTTCAGGTATTCTTGCGTATGGTACGCATAAAACCACAAACATGAATGCTGCCTTTTCCAGACTTAATTCAGCAAAGCCAGGGCTCTTAACAAAGATCTCCATAGACCCAGCAGGATGACTCAATAAAAGATGATCATAAATTAGAAATGGTGAAGTAGTCCATTGAAATTAGGTGATAGTGGTCTCGAATATTTTTCGTGAGCATTTTCTAATCATGAATAGTGAAACATACAAACGCATTCACGAGCAATATCTTATGAAGAATAAAATGAAAGTATATGTACTTGATGATGGTGATGAACACTTCATGGAGAATTGAAGTGTTAACACCAAACTGATATTTTGGAACTCGACGTGCATTTTATTAATAATGTTGGCATCTTCAGGAGAAGAAAATTGATAATGTATCCATGAGTATCAGCTTTCTTTTCCCGGATATGCTAATGTTAGCATCTTCAGGAGAAGAAAATTGATACTGTATCAATGAGTATCAATTCTTCCCCTGGATATGCAAACTTTGTTAGCAAAACGCGCGTCGAGTTCAAAAATATCAATTTGGTGTTAGGGTTATTGATCTCTAGGAATAGTTTCATCTTTCACACCAAAGGTTCCAATCTCATCGTTTAATCAATTGAAGTGTTTTGAAGTATGGTCACAAACCATTTGAAGCACAATGTCATAGAAACTCACATATAAAACCGAATAATCTACAGTTCAAGTGTAACTCTTAAGTAAGTGAGATTGTTATGTATGGAAGTTTATGGAAGTAATCTCCCCAATCTCTGTTCCAGTTCAAATGATGTTATCCATGCCAAAATTGGCATTTCACACGTCTTAATTTGGCAGTAATTTTGAAGAAAAACACGCTAACTCTCCAGCATACCAACGAGTATGTTATTTGTCAGGCTATATTTCATTCGGTCACATTATTTTCATTATGGCATTCGAATCGAAATCGCCTTATCTATGATTTTTCTCTCAAAACAATGTGTTCGACATAAAAACAAAGCGCCAAATAATAGTTTCGTCGATTTCGAAACCAGCCATAGGCCGAGAGCCTTACGAAATGTAGCAGATCATTTTGCCTATCAGGTGTGAGTTATATCAGAACACAATTTTATTGACATCCGAAGCTGCGTACCAGATGATATCGACTTCCAAAAAACAGATTTTGTTCACGAATCAGGTTCTTGCCTACAAATTCGGGTTCTGTAACTCGTTCTTTTACAGCATTAGCACATTTTCAATCATGACCGTGATCAAACAAAGCATGATTCGTTGATCGAAATACGCTGTTCAGTGATCAGGTATTGGAACGAAATTGGCTAATATGTTATCGAACGCATATTCATCGGTAATGCGTCATTTCAATGCATCAGTTCCTAGAAATAAAAACAATGAAACGAACTATAGAATTCACAATTAAAGTTTCACCGTTTAACCAGCCCGCACTGGCGATATATGAACTCTAATAAACGATGAAATTAGAACCTTTGGTGTGAAATTTGGAACTTTTTGTACAGATCAATCACTGATGAGAATCAGTTTTCGTCTTTACAAAAAGTTTGTATCAATTCTAATTTCAGGATCATAACAGTCGAGTGCTTTTTTATCAGTGAACCCAATTAGCTTGGATGAAGTTTTCTTCATGATTACTTTCTCTTCATATGCAGTAGAAGTGGCAGTTTCCTGGTTTGATGAAATATTTCCAAGTTTTTCTTTCCAGAAAAAATGATAAAAATACCAGAATCTACTACAATGAAATTATTGATAAACTTCATA
Source organism: Zygogramma bicolorata (assembly GCA_032362365.1). Lineage (NCBI taxonomy): Eukaryota > Metazoa > Arthropoda > Insecta > Coleoptera > Chrysomelidae > Zygogramma > Zygogramma bicolorata. Next base: position 3,106,455 of record JAVJAQ010005617.1, read on the forward strand.
ATCTGAGAAGGTAACCCTCAATGGCGCCTTGTGAAAATCGTTCAGCGTTTCATCCTAATTTCTCTGGAGCAGCAGTGAATAGCAACAAGCGGATGAAGACATTTAAAGCTTCTTGGAACCGCACTCTGTGTGACATTTGGTATGTAACCCTAGCCAGGAAACGCATGCAACAACGAACGCTTGATGTTTTTTATCTCAACAAACAGCGGCTGACATTGCACACACACATTGCGGTACAAGATTGCCGTAATCTAGTTAGCAATTAACAATCATTGCCAATAGAAGTTCATGCACAGAAAATTATGTCGCATATATTGCGTAAGAGCTGCATTATCCGCGTTTTTCCATGGTCATTAGGTCATAATTTAACATTATTTTTTCGATTTGTTGACGGTACTGTTGCAGTATTTTAGAATCGACATATGTTTTCAGATATTAATTTCTTGTACGGTAATGATGCATAAGTCCTAAGTTCAGTAATTGATTGAGATAAGAGTTCTGGCCTTGAATTTATTGAACAAAAAACGAATGTTGGTCGGTATATAAGTTCATTGATAGTGAATGATAAATAAGCCTTTACAAAAAAATCCCTAATTTGAGATGAAAGAAATGAATGTGCTGAGTGTCAATTCAAGTAAAGTATAAATTCGAGCAATGAGTTTTTCTTTAATCAACACAATCAAAGCAAACCATTTGTTACGTCGACTTTCGACAGTGTGGTCGGCACATCGAATACGGAATTGTACTCATCAAAATTTGGTAAGTCAGTTCGATAGGGACAGAATATGAAAAAGAACATAAAATTGTTTATGATAAGATTTTGTGAAATTAGATCCATAAAATTTATTTCAACATTTCAGTCAAGAAATAAGAGTTCTTCACCCAACAAGGATTTGTTTTGTGAGAAAATTTGTACTTCATATACCTACACTCGAAGAAAAACATCCGGTCAAATTTCAAGGTCATTGAGTGCGTCACTCCACCAAAATTCGACAGACCAGCTGCTATTCAAGCAGCTGAATCAATTTGGGTACTACCCAACTGATTGAAATGGACAATCGTGTAGCATTTCGAATATAAACAAACTTCCTTTTTAAGGTTATGCAATATTATCAATATAAACCTGTATTTTCATGTAGAACACCTTGTTTGTGATGCAAATCGTCAGAATTATTTTACCTAAAACAAATGTTCAGCGATTATTGGTATGAGTTGCTCCAGAATATCGAGAGCAGAAAATTGCTACACTGCATTCGATGCGCGTGTCACCAAACCCATTTAGCATTATGAAGAGAGAAGATTAATCGACATCTAAGATTCACAATAAAAGTTATCATTTCATGTCAACTGTTGGGAATATTGTATGAAAGTGTTGAGTTTTGTTAGTTAATACAGTAAGTGAAGTTTCTTCAAGTCATATAATTAATCTGCATTCTTGCATCTTCAGTCTTGGAAATTCATTTATAATTGTCAGTAACACGTTCCGTTCCATAAAACAAACATTTTTGAAGTAGGGTTGAAGGAAAATAGTTATTTTTGCCCGTACTGAGAAAATACGAAAGACAAAAAAATAATTACTCATATTCATTTTTGTCTCAGTTATTTAATTTATCTCTCTCCAAAAAGTGTTGTATGATCACACAGTTCCCCTTTCATAAGTCTCTTATGAAAAAAAAAAACTAGGCTGGCAAATATTGTCTGTAGTTGGGTCGGAAAATATTCCCCCGAGCATCTTCAAAAACTGACGGCATATCGAAAAGAGATAACTATACGAAAGTTAGGCCGAGTAGAATCAAATTTCCGAGCAAATTTCACTATCACTTGTCTATTCATTCTGGCATTAATTAATTGAACTATTAAGTTCGAGCGGCTTAAAGTAATTTACTTGTATACTGCATAAATAGTTGTTACCATGAATATTCTGCTAGCATTTTACAGTTTTTACACATAATAAGCTATTATTACACATATCCCTTCATGGAAGAAGTAGCTATGTTCTGGCATATTGCCGTGATCATTTTTTATGTGCTAACTGATGATGCATGTGATAAGATCATTGATTGAACTGTATGTGGATTCACCAGCACTTTACGAAATCATTTGTTTCCATACTTAAGTATGTTCTTACAATACAATCAAAGCCGAACCTGCCCCATTTAATCCTTCTCCTAGTCCATAATATAGAACTTTACGATATTTTGTTCAGATGGATTTAATGATGAAAAAATGTCGATATATGTTATGACCAATAAACAGTTAAACGGAAACACCGAGTATCTCGTATGAAAATTATGAGAATTCCGCGAATCTCATAATGGTGTTATTTCTCGCTACAGCTCATAAAGATATCCTCAATGCCAAAGCATAATCGAATTCGTCTTGTAGAGAAACAGCACAAGAGTAAGAAGGTCATAAAAATTTTCGCGTTGTGAGGATAAAAGTGGTGCGAACAAAAGGTATTTGCTTTGAAGAATAAGATGGAACTTTTTTTATATGAGTGAGTTATAGGATGCCATTACAAATCAGGTATCAGATAAGAAGGGAAATGGAACTGATTGTCTGAGGGATATTTTCGGAAGAAACTTTTTTATTCAATACAGAAAATTTCGAATTTATATTTTTGTTATCATCACAGACCAGAAATCAATCACATGACACATATTCAAGCAATGGTGAACCAAGCCCAACGATTCTGGTGTTTGAGGTCCTAAACATCCGAATAACGCATTTGGTGTACGCTTTCCTTTGGGATCAATCCCGGGATTCAAAAATTTTGATCCCGAAATCCCGATTCACTGATCCCGCTCTGGGATTACATTCCCTTGTTAGATGGTAAACAAAGGCATATTTTTTACAAAGAAAACGAGTTTCGAAATAACAAATATAGTAGCACATTAACCTTTTTCTATTAATTGTAAATGGCAATAATACATAATCAGTAGTCGTGTGAACTTTTCGGCATTTGAAAGTCCATAAATCATTTTCAAACGTCAACATTATTACCTAGAAGGAAATATAATCAATGGATCTTTCAAATCATAAACATATCTTCGACGAAAAAAATTGATTCCCGGTTCTCATATTCCACATCTCTACACGACTCAATAATTATTGTTTAACAGTTATGATAATAATGTGTATTTCTCAGCGATGTAACACTATGAATGTTTGACTGGAAAAATCTGAAGTTATGGCGCAAAGAGAAATAATAAATCATTCATCCGACTTACGATGCACATTCTCCCAGGCGAACGTTTGTTAAAATTCAATCATCACAAACATATATATGATGTATGAATTACATTCGAAGGATATATTCAGGAAAGTGAACCAACTCCAATCACCGTCTTTGTTTCGTAATTTTAAAACAACGTGGACTTGTTGATTGATCAATTGTATTTAAGACTTAAAAAAGGAATTCACATGGTACTTCTTTGGAAGTGCTCCTATTTTCATAAAAGCGACTGAATTAAATGTTTCAACCTATGAAAGCCATTTTATATACTGACGATTATCTGTTCTTTAGATAATAGGACATTAGTTACAGATAGAAGTAATCAATGAATTAAAATATCAATCTATCAATAATTTACTATTTTCATCGTGATTCGATAGAGGCTATATCTGGAATGCTTGTATTAGTAAAATAATTTTTCAAGCAACAATTAGTGAACATGTAAAACTCTACCGAGTGCTGCCACTGGTAATACTTCATTTTTGTTAAGAGGTCAACAGTGAACATTTTGAACGTTGATTTCAAAGCAGTTATTGATTTTATAACTTCAGCAATATTCCTTTTCATGAGTGGTACTGGTTGCCTATTTAACTAACTATTGAAACTTGCTGTAACTATTGAAACAAACAGTAAAACAATAAATTAGGAATGATGGAACGGTAGTGCACTCAAATATCAAACTGTCAAATTTTGAGAATCAAAAAGCACCAGTTGATCGAAAAGCAATATTAAGGATAAAAAAACTTGTGCAATAATTATGCGAGAAAATTAAATTAGACACTCGAATCCAAAGAAAAAAAAACGGAATGGATTCTAGTCAAAGAATAAAATAAAAATTCAATTGATAATAAATACATCGTGGATAAAAAAAGGAAAATAGAAAAATCTAACGGAATTTATATGAAGAAACATGAACCAATTCGAACAAATATCGTAATCAAATTTCCAGTTGAGTGTACTGACGATCTTCTTCGGATGACTCCTTTTATTAGGTTATTTTGTTAACTCATTTTGAATTTTTTCGAAACGGTCGCTGCTAAGAGATGACATGTGGGGTTCGGTATTAATTGAAATTCATTTGTCCTGACAATTTGTCTCAGAATAGCCCCATGACGAGTAAACACTAATGATTCTCACTGTATAATATCGTAACAATGATTTTTCGAGTGTCTGAGAGATGACAGATGATATAGATACAGGGTAAAGTCGAACAACTTCTTGCAATAATTTTCCGGTAATAGTAAATACTGCTAGGGAGAGTACATTCGAGAAAATATACAAATAGATAGATCTACCTACTGCAAAAGATCAGGTTTAATTCTGTGGCTTCGAAATTTACCGATTCGAAACCTGGCCATGTCAACTTCATATGTTGTGATAGTCGTTGTCTAGTTACGTTAATGTCTACGAATTCTATTATCAATTGGCGCCATGTTCTCAATTAAATCAGTGATTTTTCTGAAGCGAACCATGAAACGAAAGCGAGCCGGAGTATTTACCGTTATTTTTCGTAATTAGATATTGAAATATGTTGTGTCATAGGTAAATTAATATTAATTCACTCATGAAACAAAAAGGAAACTGGAAAGGACGCATGCATTTTTTTAATGGAGAAATTGCTACTTATTCAATGTTGGATGCCTCTTCTGAGAGGAAAAGTCGAACTGGAAACACTCAAAAATCAACACTTGGGGCTACTCAAGAATAAGTCATGCCAGAGTCACACTATGACCAAAAAAAAATAACAAAAAGGCTTCAAAAAGGAGGCAGACTAGCTTCCGAAACGTCGCCACGTGGAGCTATTATTAATTTATTATTATTTTTAATTTAGTCTTCAAATTCATGAAAAATACGATAAGTTACTTAAAAAATAGATAGTCAAATTTGCTTCTTCATAATATTGAAGATACGTATCAGGGCAAATGTACCAAGTTACCTCAGAACAGATATTAAACAAATTTGATTTTTTTTTTACATTTCCAAGGGAGAGATAATCCCTGAAAGATGGAATTCAGGACCAGAAGAATGTAATTTTACTTAATAATGTGGTTTTGTATTGGTAGTTGATTCAAGAACAAGCAACGACATGGTAGCGAGAGCCAACGCTTTCACAATTTTTATTGAGGTACAATACAGGTTCGAAAATGTTTCGAAATACACGAATAGTTAACATTATTTCGAAGGGCATTTCTCAGAGAAGTCAAACAATGTGACGAAAACCTCATTTTCCACTATTCGTCATTCGATTAGATAAGACCCAATGCCAAAACCTCGATGCGAACAAGTTTTCCAGTGCCCCAGAAACATTTCCACTCGATAACCCTATTATCTCTCGATTTCGTTAACCTCTGCCTTCGCCCATCTCTCGACCAATTATCAAATCCGATTTACGAGTACCATATCGACGACCATATGGTATGTATATGTGGCCCAATGTCAACCGCTCCTTACTACGTATACAGTGTCGTAATAACCGATCTTAATGAGTAAATCATTGAAATCGCTCTCTGCGTTCGCCTCGGGGGATCAGACTTTCTGTCTGAGAGAGATCCTCTATTTTTGGCGTCAACGCCTCTTTTTGTAAATGGATATTCGTTTTCTTGAATTCCTTTGGTAAGTGCAATCGTTGCCAATTAGCTATTGCTGGAAAGGTAGTTATCATTAAATGTGACGGTGGACTTTATTTATTATTGTCAGGTGAAAAGAAAAAGTCGCGGAGATTTATCGTAGCACCGAGAAGAAATTGAAAGCAATTCGATTACAGTTGTAAGAATTACACAAATGTTCATGAAAAGTGTGACCCAAGGTTCCGAAAACAAAAATGTTAGTAATGTATGCCAGTTGTCACATCACTATAATGATATGTAACTTTCTAAGCAGACATTAGTATCTGACGATTACTTTGGAACAGCTAGACATGACAAAAAATTTTAACACATATTTCATACTCATGAAAAACGCATTCGTACTCACCCTACAATATATGCGGAAAGTGTATATGACTCAATACATTATCTCAAAATATATGAATTCACAATATACAGCATAATTCCCATATGAATATGTTATAGATACAAGAACAAGAACTTGCTGAACTATTTTTATTGATATATAAAAAATTAGTTATGAAATACATCATTTCGGAGTTGTGTCTACAGTTATTGTTTCGAATGGTTACTTATTTTCTTCTGGCAACTATTGCTCGTCAAGATACTGTTACGAAATCTCCTAGCGCCGATCATATCGGTCTTTAAATGAAAATAATATGAGGGGTCGAAGGCTCGCGTGTAAAATTAGATACATATCATCGAGAATTGACTGGAAGATTCTCCATAGGCCTACGCAAGTATATATACGGAGACGATTCGGAGTTCTTCAGAGTTTCTAGTAGAGAGAGCTTCAGTATTGCTTGGTGCAGTAGTCGAAGTGTATAGAGTTTTAGTACAGAGCGTAGTATAGTTCAGCTGACTAGTTTGAGTGGTTGTATTGTGTTGTAATAAAGAGTTATAATAAAAGTAGTTTAGTGTTGTTTGGAGTTATAATAAACGAACCCAAAGCAAAATCGTAAAAATATGATATATTTCCTCTTCGTTGTTTTCCTAGTAAGAAGTGTCATTCGATGATGGTTTCCAGTTCATTCACTTCATTCCTCAAACTTCGTATATTAAAGTAAATAACCGTTATAGCACTTCGTTGCTATTTCCTAGAATGTCTTCCCCCTTTGGGCCGTGTAGTAGCCCCATTTTACTAGCCCTTGTGCTTGCTGCTTCCCAGAATTCATTGCCTATGGCTTTTTGCAGACCTTGTTGATTCCCACATCATCGGAGAGAGTGCCTCTCATCATTAATTTTTAGCTTATTTGCTTTTAGTTGTGCCTTTGCCGCCTTCCAAGTGGTCAATTTTAGAAGTATGCCCATGTAAAATACCTGGACTGTCTGTCACATCACTTTCTCATTCAAAACTCATTCAACTCAGTGCAAAAACACATAGAAGTGAAAGATAGATTCTTGGTTTGCAAATGACGTCATTATTACGCTCATTCCCATGCGCACTGAAATATTAGTTCTGTTTGGATCTCCGCTAACTTCAGAGATCCAATAAAGTACCACTTGAAGAAAGGTTGTTGAATCCGATATAACATAAAAGCAATATCGTGAAAGAGTTATTAACTGAGAATGAATAGATGTATCGTTTCTTCTTTTCAAAAAAATCTCGAATTACATACAATATTAAAACAATATTAAAAATTTTTGAGCCGGAAATAAGTTACTGTTATATTACTTACATTGACAACCACGGAATTGGATTTTTTTCAGTCTGATATTCAGGCCCAGTTCAAGTATTCATGTCTATGAGTATATCGTATGTGAGTTTACCGTTCACATATTTGTGCATACATAAACAGAAAGAAAAAATACTGCCCTGACTATGTACCTCGTCAACTGTTCAATCACGTGTGTCTTTCTTGATCAATTTGTGTACCAAGCGCACACAATTTGATTCAAATAGGCATTAATATAATATTCCAGCACAATATAAAAAGGAAAATACAGAGCACATCAAGTGAACGACAGAGTTGAGCTCTCTGAATAGAAATCAATTCATTTAAGTGTATTGTCTTCATTCAGACGGAGTATTTTTCTCGAATATAGCTTTTCGAAGTAGTATTCAGAACATAATACTTCACTTCTACAGATTCTCGCAGATAGATATATATTCTATTCTAAGTCAATTCGAACGGCATAAAAATTGAAAAGGTATAAAAAACGTCGGCAGTTCCTTTGGCGGAGTGGTATGATTGTTTTTCACTATTATTAATTGCATGTGGGAGGTTTTATATGGTTTTAGCTAGTGAATTCATCATACCCGGTATATTAGTAGTTACTGTACTATTCGAACTGACTTTGCATAGACTATACCCACAAATAAGATTCCATCCATTACAAAAAAAAAATTCAGACAATACACAGAAGGACTAATCCTTTTGATGTTGAGGAATTGCGATGAAGTGTACACCTGCATTAAGATGACTATTTCACCTGCATATTCGGTTGCATAAGAAACAATTTAGTAGCGATATGATATCCATTCGACAATGAGCAAATGAACCATGTAACAATCACGCCTGAATTAAGGCAACCCACCATCCACCATGCAATTATGCTTGTAGCAGTGTTGTAACAATAGAATCAATTCATCTGCATACTAGTGACATGAATGGTCGTCAAGAATAATTCCTTCTCTTTCTGTTCGGACAAATGTCCTGTTGAAATATGGATTTATATTGAATAGTCATACATATAAATTGATAGGTTGGTACTAATCAATCAGAATAATAAGGTTATTCGTAACAATTATTCTATATAAGGCATGCAAAACATATTCTTGTGGAGTAATTATATGGAACAGAGTTATATCGGAATATTCATCGATATTGCTAACATTTTTAGTTTCACGATAAATGAAGATGACAGGAGAATGTCGGTCAACATGAAACGAATGAAATTTGATTAGTACATGTATTCGTTAGGTGAAACTCAACCTATTGACAATTGAAGGAGCGATCACCTTCAATGATATTGATTGAGAATGATTGGAATAAAGAACATAAATATTGCTTACTAATTCCTTCTTTCTATTGTTCTCATGCAGTTGAGGATTCATAAAAAAATCTGAAAACTGTGGAAGAAGTATTTTATCAATAGTCCCAATTGGTGTAATAATCTGAACTATAAACATTGACCATTCAAAGCAAACCTCCCAATAGAGGAAAGGACCTTGTTGTAATCGGGATCAGTTGTCAAGCAACAGAAGATTTCATTGGCCAAAGCTTAGCAAATGAACAGAGTTCACTCGAAGCTGGTATTCACACCCGTAACAAAAATCCGGGAAAGTGATATTGAAACAGATTTGTGTTTGACAAAAGAATCGAGTTGAAGTAAGGGACTTCCGTATGAAACGACGTCTTTTTTTGTATGAATTAACCATCTGTGAATGATCTACAAATACCGATAGTGAATTTTTAGTAATCTTTTTTGAAAGGTACTCTTTTATAGAAGTAATTACTCTCCACAATTTTCATAGGCGAAACAACCATTCAGTTGACTGGAATCGCCTACCTATTTGTTTAGTAAACTAGAAAGAGATCAAGCATACTTACGGTTGGGAGTAGAAAATAACTTTTGTTTTCTCAAAGAGTATTCCCAACAAGCAGAATTCCTACTGTCATATACTTAAAATTTTATATATTTTAATTACAATTGATATTGAGTCTTTCATTATCATTTTTGTTTTCACTCCGATAACCCTCCAAATACAATTTCGAATTCAGTTATTTTGGTGGTATAGTTGAAACGTTAGCATACTATAACGTCAAAGTGGACGGCCAATCACTGTCAATAATCGTGCAACCACTGGCAAAGCCGTGAGATCAGCTACATGCAATTCTGTAAACTGATATCGTGAAATCGAAAAAAATCCCCTAGCGCCGCTGCTGAGTATTGCTCGTAAATAGAACACTACTCATTTGCAAGGCAATTGAATCGGTTTATTAGACGGTATAATTTTCCTGGACGCTTTTCGAAAAAGCTTCGTTCCGAAACTTCACTCATGGAATATGATACGATCTAGGAGGATCTCTTCTGTACCAATAGTGAATATGAAGGCGGCATTCCGTCGAGAGTTTATTTTATTAAAAAGTATTGGATGTTTTATTCATCAAGTCAGTTGGGACAGTCTAAGTGAAGCATTACTCAGTAAAGTGATTAAAGTGAAGTCAATGAATAAAGTAGTTTGATGTTGCTTGGGGCATTAAAGATGAGGTTGGTAAATAAAAAATATAAACTACTGGAATACTAGTATTTTATGTAGTATATATCTGAAAATCTGATGTTTTGAGTATGTTAACGCAAGAAATAGTTGTAGTGCTAAAGAGGCACATAATCAGAAAATTCGTTCAAAACTTGTTGAATGTCCAAACGGTTCTCGTTCGTTTTGGTCATTTGCTAAAGCTGTCGCCAAAAATTTCACCTTTAGTATTTTCAACCAAAGAAGATGGATCACAAGCCACAACTGCCCAACAAAAAGCAAATATATTTGCTGAATATTCTACTCTGGACTCATCGGGAAAAAATCCCCCGAATATCACGCCTGTCGACAGTCATATGCCTGAGATAATTCTTAACCAACAAAATATAAGATATATTTTAATGGGCCTGAAGACGAATAAGGCTTACGGATCCGATGGAATCCCAGCAATTGTTATGAAAGCATGTGCCCCCGAATTGACACCAGTACTTTGCGAATTATTCAAATTTTCATATAACTTTGGGGGTTTTCCTAAGTCTTGGAGAACAGCAAGAGTTAAGCCAGTTCCTAAAGAAGGAAAGGAAACTTTACCTTGTAATTATCATTGTTTTCTATCATTTCCAAAGTCATGGAAAAAGCAATATGAAGCGTATCAAATATCTAGAGAAATCAAGAATAATCAATGATCGACAATACAGATTTCGCCATCAAAGATCAATCACTGGCTTATTGGCTTATGCTTCTCATATTTGACAGCATTCAATCAAGAAATTCGGAAAAACGATAGTTGTTGCACTCGATATTTCAAAAGCGTTTGATCGAGTTTGGCATCGGGGTTTATTTTGGATTTGGAAACCTGTCGAACCTTTTTGCTCAAAGATCTTTTTTCAACAGAACAGCTGAGCTTTGGAACTCCTTGCCAAAGGAGGTTTTTCCTGAGGCTTACAAACTGCAGAAATTCAAAGTAAATGTTAATTCGTATCTCCTGTCCCTTGATTCACGCGGTGTTCTTTGAACATTACAGGGCTTCCCTTTCGTGTGAATCTGCATATAAAAAAACTGCCGTCTTATGGTTTGCCTCCTCAGTTGTGTGCTTTGTTAAAGAGTTTCTTGTCTGATAGGTCTCTGTATGTGGTTGTTGATGGAATATCATCTGATATTCTCCCAATTAATGCAGGTGTTCCACAGGATTCAGTTCTGGCGCCCACGTTGTTTCTGCTTCATGTTCAATACATAGTTCTGCGGACGACAGTACTCTTCATACCAGTCTCTCTTCCAGAGTCCCCATACCAACTCGAGAAATAAAAATTCGAAGAAACATTCACGTCAATAAAATTAACGACGACTTGGTAAAAATAATAGAATGGAGTAACATGAATTGGGAATTTAATGCTACGAAAACACAGACATGTCTTTTCTCAAGAAAAGCCGATCTATCATCATCTAGTATTCAGATGTCAGGAGTAACTATTCCTACAAAGTCAAGTATCTCGATGCTAGGAATTACGATCAGTGATAATCTCTCATGGGAAAACCATGTGAAATCGATCGCAAAAGGTGCTTCCCAGAAACTTGGATTTCTATTTCGTGCGAAGAAACACTTCACTTCTCGTCAGCTTCTAATGTTCTACAAGGCTCAGATACGACTTGTCTTGGAATGCAGTTCTCATGTATGGAGTTCGGCACCAAAATATTCATTGCGGCTTCTCGATTCTATTGAGAAAAAAGCAATTCGTCTTGTTGGTGATTCTTCGCTCACAGACTCGTTCACTTCATTGGAACATCGTAGAAGGGCCGGAGACTTTTCTCTCTTCTATAGATATTTTCACGGTCAGTGCTCTTCTGAAATGTTATCAATCGTTCCACCCTTGGGAATATCTACACGGATGACTCGACGAGAGAATTCCCACCCCTTTGTTGTGAACTTGGAGACCTGTCGAACCTCTCTTGCTCAGGGATCTTTTTTCCATAGAGCAGCTGAGCTTTGGAACTCCTAGCCGAAAACGATTCACGCGGTGTTTTTTGGACATTACAGGGCCCTCTCGTGTGAATCTCCATGTAAAAAAAAATTGGATGCAATCGAAACTTCATTTGAGGTTGGATTTATTCTTCCATGAAACTCAATAACGTTTCAGCATGTTTGCCTGCTACAATCGAGCCGATAGTTATGTTCAAATTGGAGTCTCTCTTTTGTTGCTCATGTTTCTCGGAAACGAACTGTATACCGCCTATGAACCGAACAAATCTTGTCGCCAATGTAATGCGACACTTAATGAACTTGCACTCGAATCTCGTAATACCGAATACCTTACCGACCGCCAAAGCAAATCGTTGGCCTCGATACACGCATCGGCTGGCTCTAAAAATCAGCCCGGCCCGACCCGGCGCCCCAGCATTCACATTCCGCGTACAACATGGGCGTAGACGTCAGTGGGAAGTAGAAACATTTTATTCGTCGGTCGTCATAATTTTTCGGATATACCAACATAGAATGCTTGTTATCTTAATTCATAACTTCTCTTTGCTGACAGACAACACATTTTTTGCAAATTTCATTTTGGATCTAGCAAAGAAAGACCGTAGTTTCTAGGAAGGAAAGAGGGAACCATACTGAATAAATAAGGTTTGGGTCAACTCAAACTTGACTAGAAAATATTCCAGATATAAGTACATTTATTTATGGTTAAATTCGTCTTTTTAGTGGATAGAGGATAGATCAAAATTGTGACGTGACGTGAGTAATCATTGAAGGAAGGAAAAGGCCCTTTACTCCCATGTTATACATGATTTTTCCGCCTCTCTCGAATAACAAGTCATTAAAAAATATACAAGTAACTAAAAAAACGAAATTTATTGAACAGCTAAAAGTGAGAAGTAAGTACAGTATATAGCATGCTCCTAAAATTCCCAAAATTAGGAGAACCTACAAAACAAAATATCAAAAAAAAAACATGTGGACGCCGGACTCGAATCAACACCTACATTTCGCATTGTACCTATCATGAATGTCTGATAATCAACACTTTGCGCTATGTAGGCGTGCGGAAAATTTTTCAGGAATCATGGGTATAGCGTATTGCTGTAGGTTTATTATAATATTTGACGTTTCAATTTCATTCTTTCAATATATTAACTCGAAAATATCTTGTTTTCTTGCATCCAGTGGTGATAATAAGACTTATTTACCATACAATAAATACATACGATTTCAGTTGTTCGTTACAGAGTACAAGTAAAAAACACTGAGAATTTCCGCAAAAGCCAACCAACTGTCAATCTAAACAGATGAATTCAATCAATAGTGGAGGTTTACACCGAGTTATAACTTGAACATATTTATGCTGGATAGAATGAAAATTATTTACATTGTTTCTATTTTTTTTTCATCTTATTATATCGTAATTTGAAAATAGAAAATGGATAGTAAAAAAAACAAATCGACATAAATACCGCCCCCTCCCTCGGAGTAACGCCACTGATAGCACACACGCATTCAAGGCACACTCCTCCTATGGCGTCCGCCGGCCTTCCCACAAATAAAATTTGCATCTTCATGAGGAATGAAGGAACCGTAATCATTATTAGTCGAGGTAACTGCCACAAGAACACATGAGGTTTTTGAGAGATTCAAGGAATGTATGGTCCAACTACGTAAATTTACATGTAGGTACTCTAGGACGATATAATGAATACCTAATCAGCTACTAAGAATCTGTTGATATTTCTCGAAATGGACAAAAAAATCGGGAATCAAGCAAATAATCATCAATTATTGCAATAAACCAATAAATTTTCTAAATATTGAAAGGGTGAGACTACATACATATAAGCTCAAATGTCATCAAACAGTGTGGTTGTAAATCTTACTTCTGAAAGGGATGAAATATTAAGACCAAACCTATGACGAAAAATAATTGAGAAAATTTCAGTGGAATAATTCAAAACCAATTTGAACATGAAATACGAAAATAACGTTCATAAACATCCATTAAAATTATTTGCGATGAATTTCGAATCGAACTGGGAATATCAGATTCATTATTCATTTGAAGATTTTCAAAACACGATGAAACTAAGATTGGACTGATCCGATTCTCAAAAGTGTTTTTTTTTTATTTATATGCAGATTCACACGAGAGGGAAGCTTTGGAATGTTCAAAGGGACAGGAGATACGAATTGACATTCACTTTGAATTTTCGAAGTTTGTAAACCTCAGGAAAAACATCTTTCAATTAAGTGTCAGGACCCCTCCTATTCAAAAAACAGGTTGTCGACTGTGTTCGACTCTGATATCTTGCCCAGTGAAAAGTTGTTAGTGAAACATTTTTAAGAACCGTACTGTATACAATATATGTTTACATCACATTTCGTCGCACTTCTGTTACTTATGGGCATTTATGTGATTATAACTGTACCTAATCGAAAGAGCACCAATCACTTCCGATAATTTTGAGTAAGGGTCTCGCCCTGTTGTAGGCATTCAATTCCATTCGAGCGGATCATTTGCAAGGGTTATATAAAATGGTTGGCTGGTCATCAGGACATCAATGTTATGATGATATCCACATAATATTCTTCTTACTATTGGGAAATCATCATGTTACCAAGATACCTAGTTTGATTTCCTGGAGTGTATGAATTTCAAAATATCCTGACGTTCTTATCAGAATCGTGAAAATGAAACTCAATTTCTTTCACTTACGAACCGCTCACGAATCCGAAGCATTTCACGTCGTGAAATGGATTCCAGACACAATGTGTTTCCATTTCCGCTGGAAAAAAGTAAATGGTATCGAAACCCAACACCATCCAATTTTATCGTATCTAATGATGTGTGCACTCGTACAATGCACAAAAGTCACTGCATATGGCCAATCGTGAGCTTCACCGGAAGCGGGTTGCTGGTCCCATAGAAATGATCATCAGTGTCGCTGTTGGTGAAGATCGAAAATATATAGTCCAGGGACTTATAATAAAAATTTTACCATTTAATAAGTGAGTGAATAAGACTATGGCTTGGTATATATATTGTGAGAAAAACTGCACGTTGAAGGAAAAGGTTGTTGATCTTTAGCTTGGTCAAGTTTCGAGGGTTGTCGCTAGTTAACACAAAATCTTTTAATCTAATTTTAATATATTCATGATCGAATGTTCCTCACCAAGAACAACAAAGATTTTCACATAGTATGTCCAAAAAACAATAAGTGGAATTAATAGAGTTTCATTTCAGATACGAACCATGGCTTTATTGAAAAAAACACTAGTGCAGATATAAGGAGAGTTTAAATAGCCAACAAAATAAAATAAGGAACAAAATAAAATAAGGAACAAAATAAAACAAAACAAGAAAGTTGAACATATAGATCTTTATGAAAACGTTTATACAAGAAATAATATAAAATAAGAATAACAACAAAAGATGCCATCTTTCACTATTTCGTTTTTTTTGTTCGGAAATTGATAATGCGCATGACTGAAATATTTTCTGTTCTTGAAGTTTCATGTTTCAAATTATTATAACTCCTAATCTTACAATTACAACCTGAAAATACAATTTACTGATAATCTTTGCTATATGTAATGAAATCCAAATTCAAAATATCAACAAAATTGGGAGGTTAGTTACTGTAGCCACTGTCAAAACGAAAATGTGATATTCACAGAACACAAAAGTCATTCTCAAAAAAGCTGTAACTTGATTGGTTCATTCTTATTTCTTATTTTATTTTAGTCATCTGTATAAACACATGTTTTGCCCTTATTCTTAGTATATTTTAATCAGTTTCTCATTTTATTCTTATCTCGTTTTATTTGCTGTTTAAACTCTCCTACAGAGATTTCTTGAATTTATTTATTTTCGGGCTAAATAGGCGCGGCAGTTCTGTTAACATTATTTCAAACTGATAATCTAGCAGGAAACTAGTTACTTTTTAGAAATTTTATTAATTCTTCATCTTCTCCGCTCATGTATTTTTCAGAACACATTATTGGTGGTAGAATTATCAACATATTATTGATAGTACGCCAAGAGCCAGAGCAAAAAAAGTAGGTTCATAATGCAATCTTCTACAGAATTGATTTTCTTGTTGGAAAATGTTTGGGGGTGTCCCCTGAATATAAATTCAAGTTGGCGGGACAGGGGGGGTTGAGCTTCAGCCGCCATCTTGAAAAACACGTTTCATCAAATATCTCGTGAACCGTGCATCGTACGACAAAAACAGTAGTGATCATTTTCGTAGATAATAAAATTCTCTTCAACTTTTATTCGAAACTTTTTTCCGTATAGTGCATAGGTTTTCATTTATAGCGCGCCAAACTGTTCCCAGCATGGTTATTGCTAAATATATAGTGAACGGTTGATGAAACAGTATAAATGGCAGTATTTTGGCGCGCCATAGATAAAAACCTATGCTTTATACAAAAAAAGTTTCAAATAAAAGTTGCGGAGAATTTTATTATCTACAAAAACGATCCTTACTGTTTTCATCGTACGATGCACGGTTCACGAGATATTCGATAAAACGTGTTTTCCAAGATGGCGGCTGAAGCTCAACCCCCCCTGTCCCGCCAACTTGAATTTACATTCAGGGGACACCCCCGAACATTTTCCAACAAGAATATCAATTCTGTAGAAGATTGCAGAAAAAAGTACCCTTATTTAGATGGGTAAAGTAGGTCGAGTGGCACCTTGTTTTAAAGGTCTTTCGAATACCTTTACAACTCTGTTAACAGAAATTTTTTGTGACGATTAGTTTTTGGGATAATTTGAAGTTTTAAAGGTATTTGTATTGAGCTCAACGCTTTTTAAAATAAATCAAATTATTTTGAAGGTACAATTAATTTACGTTCGGAACTTTCATAAAAAAAATGAATTTTTGGCTTTTATGACAACCTGCTGATACGTGTCCATGTGATTTCGTATTTGTTGTTTATTACGAGGGGGATTACGGGGGATGGGGTTGGTTACCAATCGTTACAAGAATTTTCTTTCAACAGAGTTGTAAAAGTATTCGAAAGACCTTTTAAACAAGGTGCCACTCGACCTACTTTCCCTATCTAAATAAGGGTCGTCGGACGCACCCCTCCCAGGGGGTGCCTACTACAAAATATCTGATTAGTCTGAAAGGTATCCCCCTTTAAATAGAAATCGACGTGTTCAAGCTTTTTTTAAAACTCTTACTTTTTATATTCAGAAACGGCTCTGTTAAGTTTTCGTTGTTACACACTGTATAATTTTATCACTGGTGATAACAATATATATAAATGTTATATTTCCGGAAAAGAAATCCGTATTTTCGTAGAAACTTATTGATTCGGAACAAAATAATGCAGAAGGTAGCGATCAGTATTTTATAATTTAGCACTCGAATACATGTATTGTTTTTTCATGAATGAAAACTTTCACGGTACAATTCTAGCCTAGTTGATTACACTAGTAACAAGCCATCCACACATCATAGAATAGAATAGAATATTTTATTTGACTACGTTACATAATACAATATGTTTGTAGCAAATCATGTTTGGCTTACGTCTAAAAATCACAAAAAAATGTAGGAAAATGTAAAAAAAGTGACAAAACTAACAAGTAAATAACATGAATCGCGTATACATATACAATACATATACAAACACTTTGAAAATCAAAGAGAAGTAGTGACATGAGTGTTACCACAAAAATGTGTTCTGAAGTCATCGACAGAATAGAAGCAGTGCCTCAACAAATAATTTTTTAATTTCCTCTTGAAAGTATTCATAATATGCTTCCACAATAAAAAAAACAACAATATGAGGGTCCAACGGGGCACTCCCCTCTAACTGTATCAGCGGCTGTCCATCCAGTAGTTACACAATACATAACAATCATTCGAATTAACAGACCAATAAATGAGATTTATTGCAATCATTTCTGATGCCAGACGTGCTTTCATATTTGTCATGGATATATTTCCATCTGTGGCGTTGATTCCATTGATTGTTTCGATATCATCAAAGTTGATTTTGTTGAAGATATATGTGTGCATAATGTCAGAAATACCACATTCAAACAAACTTTTAGCTTATTGAATGACTGACCTCAAACGAAGATATTAATTTCCCATGCAAATCTCACAGAGAACAACTTGATGAATGGTTATGGTTCGGACTTCCATTGTCTATATTTTTAACTCTATTGAAACCTGTTGCTAAGGGCGGAAGAATTAAAATGCAAATCAAGTTAAAAAAAAAATCAAATCAAAATCAAATTTTTGGTCAATATTGAAATTAGGTATTGATTGATCAAAGAAAATACTGTTGTTGGAAAAAAAATTGAGATTTCGAATATGAAATATCAGTCAAAAAAGAATTTTAAATAACGAAATAAATGAAATAATATTGTGACAAGAAAATTGAGGTATCGAATATGAAATACTAGTCAAAAAATGTAAATGTTACATTAGTAAGTCAATTTGCCTATCAACAAAATAATTCATAAAAATACCTAACTTCATTTATTCTTAATTTTTTCAGATTGTGGTAGAAGAAAACCCAAAAAACTGCAAAGAAATATTTTCATTTCATTAAAATACGATTTGTTTTTTGATCCGACTGAAGAGTCTGAAACTGGTAGGAGGAATGTATTTCGTTTCCTGAACACCTCACCAGTCATTTGTACTACTACAAACTTTTTAATTCCTTGACTGGATGTATTCTTTGTAGATTCTGTATCAGCGTATATATCTAGTGGCCACGGGATCAGAGCTGGGTCAATTATATGGCATTTTGGAATAAGGTACAATTTTATAGGAAAAATGTGCCCGAACTACTCATGTTCCTTTAATTTCCAAGCAAAGATAAAAAACATGTGCTTCTCAGTACTTTCTGCAGAGAAAGCTTTTATATATATATAACAGACATTGTATTGAAATCATTATTGAATCAAAATCGAAATTAATTCCTTGGAACAAAGTATTTTCAGATTTGTCGATGTAACCAATCGTAAAGACTCCAACAAAAAAGACGAAATATTATATAATTTTGAAAGGCAGTCACTCATATGGTACATAGTACGTGCTTTTTATAAAACTTTCAGAAAGGTAAATTTATATCAATATATCTATATTTCTAAAAAAAAAGATTTCTTTTCTGAACGAATCATTATCAGAAAGACAATTTGAACTATAACAAAATAATAATGAATACCCCAGTTTTCTGTAAGATTTTCACAAACCATGCAGACGTTTTCTGCTTTATAACATGTTCCTTTAATAACAATCTCGCTTGAGGACACTATTGTATAGCTAAACCGGTGTCGCGGTTTTGTAAATACATTGCTAGTAAGCATCGTACCTACAGAAAACTGTGGTATTTTTGTAGATATGGATTTTCATCAAGTAATGACCAGATGAATTCAGCATGAGATAGTTTAATCAAAAACAGCATAATCTAGAGAACTGAGAAGAAAAACACCCAATAGACTAAATCAACCGAAAAATCAAAACTGTTAGATACTGGTTTTATTGCTTTATATCACGACTCATTGTTTCAGAATGGTAGCAACAAGAGCGAAGATTTGTCTTGAGAAGAGAATTTGTACTTGAAGAACAGTTGTTTTCAAAGGTACAAAGTGAGGATTCTTTCAGTTCTCTGTTAGTATGCGAAAGAACTTGGGAATAAGTGGATATGGTTGTACCAACAATTCGAGTACTTTTTCAAGGTACTACCTAGCTCTACTACAGATAAGTAATCGATACTGTAGCTCCAAATTGAATAGGCTGATGAATAATTTTATATTTATTTATATTGAAAGCCTTCAAGTTAGAGATTCATTATCCTTTCAACGATCAATGCCGATTTAAAACTGCAACAACTCAATGTAAAGACTCAGGTTTCGCGAATCATTTGTTGATACTGAAGAACGTATCTCGTTATTCAACACATTATCATTCATCTAACTGAATAACAACCATATGTCACCAATCAAACTAGAGAATGGGCTGCACTCCGAAACAAGTGTGTAACTCCTCCGTTTCTCACTTTACAAAAGAGTTCTTCATTGTTGATTGAATAAACATTTCTTCACTGGAGGTGTCATTACCATAACATGTTTAATGTTTCTAACAGTATACAGTAGCGTTACCAGAGGGCTAAGAACGCTTTATAATCTATTCACTAATAGTCTTCTTGTTCATATAATTACGTGGACAGTTCATGAATAATGCAAATTCATAATGAGCAATATTTGCACAATATATTGGTCAGTAAACTGTTTTGTTGTATTCGGCTCCAAGTAGATCCAATAGTTTTAAGCATAATTGGAAGAATTTGAAATCAAGTTACTTTCCGAGGATAGTCAAAGTTGGTAAGTAGACAGATATCTACCAGAAAATAACAATTTCTCGAAATTTCAAACCAAAACCATAGCAACCAAATTCAATATGTTGATGGGTACTCTATGTGAACAATATCTTCAACTGAACAGAATTCGAAGATTTCGAGAGTTAATTTTTTGTGGAAACGCATTCTGATCGGTGGAATAAGCTGAAACATTTCTCATGGCACAATCTCTTACAAGGCACACTGGTGAGACAATATCATGGAGGGATCTGTTTTGCATTTTCTTGAAATTGAGTTTTTTATTTATTTATCTATTCATTTCATTTATTTATTTATTTATTTGGTATAAACGGGAAAACCCTCAGTTACAATGTTATAAACATACATGTATAAAAATACTTAAAACTAAAACAGTAAAAAAATCGAGACAGTAAAAATTCGTAAGAATATTGAAATATATAAAACACTAAATGCTATAAATGCCAAATGAAACAGTTGAAAATAAAACTCAATACTTGAAACTATCAAACTAATAGGGTATAAGTCTAGAGATGAAATACATAATCCAGTGCAGACCTTCTGAAGGACTCCAAAGAATTAGTAAAGAAATCAAGTTCTGATGCATTACCTTCCCTCAGCATTCTTGACATTGGACTGTTAAATCCATAATTTTGTAGAATGTGAGTTCTCCACAAAAACAGCTCTATCATCTCTCGTTACTCGTTGCTTGACTTTCAAGCCAACCAGAGAGAGAACCTCTGGCCAATTAAATTGGCCTGACAGAAATTTAAATAGAAATATTAGGTCAGCTTGAGTTCGCCTATTTTCCAATGTGGTTAGTTGCAGTGTAGAAAGTATATCAGTGTAGTTATGTCGCTGGTCCATTTGAAAGCCCATTTTGTGGGCAGCACTACGCAAAAATTTATTTTCAATATCAATATTAGACTGTTTGCAATTCTTTTTTCGATATCTGTAGGATGTTACCTGTTGACAATTTTCAATGTTCATATGGTATTATGAAAAATATCTTCGTTTGGCCGGAATACACCCATAGACGTAAAAAATGTTAGATCATAATTTTTATGCATTCTTGTTGACCAAAATTCGATGTATGAAATGGTAATTTTCCAATCACTTGCTAATAGGAACAAATGAAATGTTAAAAATAATTATTCGTTATCGACTGGACATAATATTTACTTCGAGCTGCCTCATACGTCTCTTTTTATATGCATGTAGAAACGTCACCCCCAATCTTCTTGTTCAGAAGTTCTATAGCGATATGGCCGTTTCCTATGCTATGATCTAGAATCTAGAACATCCCCTTGAGGAATAAAAGCGAAAAAAATAATCCGGAAAAAAGAAATGGAAACAGTCCATCGAGCGATAAATGTGACAACATTTGGTTCTTTCTGATTGAAGTATGCCTGTTCGTTGATGATAAAAACCATGCTCCATCAGTCTTATGACCTAAAATGAACTACATGAGTTCCCGATTCAAAAATACCATTTCACTTCACTAGTTTGAACTACAACATATCATATGGGAACAATTCTAAATTGATTTCAGGTCTATTTCGCAATGCAGTTGTACAAATATTAATGTGTACAAATTAATGTATACTTTCATTGCGTATAAACTTAAATAGGTATGTTACGAATGAAATAATAACGATACGCGATTTGGAATAGATTAATATTTTTTTACCTAAGAAACAGATGGTTCGGAGTTCATTGTGTCCGCAAGAGTCGCAAATCCTGCCAAATTTCACTGATGACTAGTGATGACTCTCAAGTCCTATCTATTGTGGGTCGAAAAAGCTATCTGGCATTCGATTTCAAATATCGAAATTCCAATTTATGTCGGCATTGCATCCTCCTCTGCAAGTAGACTGAAGCCGATTTCCGTTCGCGAAGGGTCTAGTGTTACAGCCTGCTGTAAGATGGCCCGCTTCAAGAGGTTCCGTATTTTCTGATACACTCTTAAGTATTCAAATGGTCTTCGATAAAACATAGGATTCGTTCACAATGGTGCGATGTGTTCGTTAACAAACTGCATATATCTATATATAATTTCAAATAGAAATCTTTGAAATGAATGGTGATTTGGGTGAAGATTTTCGTACATTTTCCTCTGGAAAAAAATGATTACGGTCCTGTACAAGAACGAGAAAAATTGTAAACAAATAACGAATAAGGTACTTCACGAATATAAACCACGAACGTTACTTGCACATAGTGTGTGGCCAACGCTGATCCAAAGTGAATGAATAGTAGTCGTCCATTCACAAACATCGTAATAAGTGGATTAATGAAATCTGTTTGGAAATATTTATACTATTCAGTCTCGCCTGTAGGCCATGCTAGGCGCCATGTTGTGTAGGCGATCCGAAATATGAACAGTCAGACTTGCAGTCTACCGACATCATTCATTTCGAGTACGTAAAATCTTATCGGAACCGTTCTCCTGGAAGCAATTAATTGAAGAACCCAACAGAAGACGAAACACGTGTAAGAGTCGTGACATAAATGAGCCCTCATTCTTCATAACGATTAGCTTGATAGGTCTACGGCTATCAAAAAAATACCAGCCATGCGGGGAAGAAATCATGTGGCCTACTTAGTTTCGACAGCAAGATGAAACCGATGTAAGAGCTAGATTAGATAAGGAAAGTAATGGATGAATATGTGGAAACTATTCATTTGTTTGAATAAATTACCATGAATAAAGTAGGCTGGGTTGCATCAGACCAAATGAAATCTGAGACTCGTGGCAAGAATGAAAATAACGACGAATGCAGAAAATGGATTGAATAAACCCAAATTCATCTTTGTTTCATGGTGAATCAAAATAAAACATTAGGTTTTGAATAGCTGATCAGTACTTTCATTGTGTGCGGAATCTTTTTAGAAGTTCGCAACAGAAATGTTTCTTCCCCGTTAGTCCCACTTTGAAACGATTTGCTATGTATCAAGTCTCGAGGCAAGCAACAGTAAGAAAGTCACTTCTTGGGGTGAGTGCATAAGAGATTGAAATTTTCATCCTGCCCATTTTTATCTAAAGAGCTATTTTCTGATTGTTATCATACAGAGTGGCCCATCGGAAGGTAAACTACCAACAAAGGATTTCGGCAAGGAAAACCCGAAACACGTCAACTTTGTTCGAGAGGGTAGCAACTTTTGACGTTAACAGTATAGCTCTAACTTTTCCTTTCTGAGTGGGGTTGGTATCCCACAAATACTTTCAAAAGGGAATGAGGGTCAAGAGATACCTCACTGAGAAGAGCTTTCGATTGCGTATACATTTCTTTCAAATATTTCAAATTCGGACTACTTGCTGTAAGGATATGGACCTTCGAAAGGTCATTAATACATTCCCCAAAAAATGTAAAAATTAAATCGATTTCTCTAAAAAACTTACGTATCACTGATGTTAATGACAAAATATTTAAGGCTTTCGCGGCCGAGGTTATTAGTATAACTACTTTTCTTCGGGCTTGAAGGCCGTCGTTCCAAAGAACGACGGCCTTCAAGCCCGAAGAAAAGTAGTTATACTGATGTTAATGTTGAAAACATTTACCTAAGTCGAATTTGCTGCTGTTTTCTGTTTTTGTTGATTTGCGGAATATTTCAATTCGTTGGTACTTTTTCGTTAGTATAACATGATCGTGTTTTTGTATGCAAAAAATTATTTTCCATTAACTTAGGCTCAGTACTTCGTTGCACCTTGTGTTCGAGTACTTCAAAATTTTATTTCGTTAAATCCATAAATCATGGTGTGTACACTACTCCAGATAGAGTAGAAATGACTGAGCACCTCTAAATTACTCACGAAATGTGCGTGACTATTTGAAGGAAACGTTTCCAGATCGCTGGATAGGACGAAGTGGTGCAATCGGATGGCCTCATCGGTTACCTGATTGAAGTCCCCTGGATTTATTTCCATGGGGAACATGAAAAGCAAAGTTTATAGCACTCCAGCCGATACACTGGAAGGTATAACTAGGAAGGTGAAGTTAGAGCTATACTTTTTACGTCAAAAGTGACCCTCCTCCTAAACAAAGTTGTCGTGTTTCAGTTTTTCCTCGCCAAAATCTTTCTTTGATAGTTATATCTTCCGGTACGTTCTCGATAGGCCACCCTGTATAGTTTTACTGGATATTATTCCCTTGTCTAAATAGTAGGGAGATTATACCAGTATGAAAATCTCTCAAACTGTCGGAAACGTGATCCGTACCATGCATTTTGTGTTATGAACAACTTCAATCTTCCTGTTCTTCCAACATCCCAAAAACAACGGATAATCCCTGTGACACCATCGAAGACAGGCAGTCGACCTGTTACAATCTGTTGTACAATCTGTACGACGCCTAGGATGTCGATTGGTGGTTCTCCACTTCCAAAGCTATAACTCATTTATAAGATCATCTTCGCACTTCGCCTTTTACTCGATAATTGAAACAAATAACAAATTCACACAATTCACAATCTGTTGTACAATCTGTACGACGCCTAGGATGTCGATTGGTGGTTCTCCACTTCCAAAGCTATAACTCATTTATAAGATCATCTTCGCACTTCGCCTTTTACTCGATAATTGAAACAAATAACAAATTCACCCCTTTTATCGCAAACTCCTTATAACTTCTTTGTCACCTAAAAATAGTCCGCCTACGTGAAGGTTGGGTCTCTCTCAGATGCTGTAAGGTGGATATCATCTATTTTCAAACTCTACGATAAGTAGCGTCTGCAGTAAATGACATATAATATTAGAGAAATGAAAATTTGCACTCTACTTACTTTTACTACTAGTTATTATTTCCTTGACTAGATAGTCGGGCCATTATAACAGTATAAAATCACTTTTTATACATCAGATGCTGTAAAGTAATATCTGTTCTTCAAACAGTCTGTAGTGAACTACAATTTTATAGAGATCAAGACTTTCATTCTGCTCACTTTCATAGAGAAAGCTTTTTTGATTATTGTAATATGTAAGTATATTATAATGATTAGTTATTTTTATTCGACGATTCTATAAAAATTTTCCACTGTTATGACTGTGATCAGTACCTTCCATCTCTAGATGTTTTTCTGAACTTCAATCTTCTACATTTTACAACTCATTTGTTACTGATAAATATAATAAATTCGACTCCGAAGCAAGTCCGCCCACTTTCAAGAAGATTGTTTCTTTCTCAGATGCTCTTAGGTAGATACCTGTGCTTCATAAATCCCATAGACAGGGGATCATCCCCGTGACCCCATGACAGCGTCGTAGGCAGAGACGGCCGACCCGTTGAGACATATACCACAATCTTTACGACGAGGCCTAGGATATCGGTTGGTGGTCCACCACTTCCAAAGCGGCCCTTGAATCGAATTCACCGACTTTATCGCGAACCGCCATATGGCCGATTGGTTCTGTGTGCCTGCTGGGACCCGTCTTCGGTAATGGAGGAAATTGATTCGAGAAAATCGGTTCGATAAATAGGTTTACGTAAGAGCGCGCTTCCGCGTCATTTAAATATAGATTATCGGCCATTTGCATATAGCTACGGGGTGTTTGTGGTTATAGATAGTTTAGATAGCTGTATTCGAAGTGCCTAGGTGGGCATGAATGACTATTATTCGATAAATCTGAAACATTAGAGCATAATTCGATAAGGATACATTCATTTACATAACTGTGAGAGCATTTATGAGCTTCACAGATATACAATGAATAAATATGACGGTCAGACCAATGGCTATTCTTGATCGGTTTTCGATATCCTGGAGGTACAGTTTGAATCATTTATTTCTTATTCAATAGGAATCATACTAATATAGCGAACGGCATTCCAATAATTTTTCAAATTTGCTAACAATAATATTTTTAGTATCACTACTTTGGTTTGAGTTTGAAGGCCGTCGTTTTTTGGAATTTCAAAAAATGACGGCCTTCAAACTCGAAACAAAGTAGTGATACCTAAAACCTCGGCCGCGGAAGCCTTAACCATTTTGTCAATAATATTTTTCGCATGAACAGCATCCTCTTAATTTGTCACAAACACGAAAATTTCCTTTTTTTCATTAAAATAATAAATGAGATGAATGGGATAATGAATAAATTCTTGTTCCGATATTCTTCAGATTATGATGATTTCCACAAGTATCCTGAACTGGATAAAAATGGTTTTACAGAATCAAAAACTACAAGAGCTGAAAAAATTGGAGAAAAATCTTCATAGGATACTCATCAACGACCCCTAACTCAATTTTTCATTTCAATACCAATCGAATAATGCTTTTAATGAAATGTTAAATATTCACTTGTACATTATACAAACGTAAGCAAATAAGTCGATATTCTCCAACCATCATCATCCGCATATTTTCTCCTACTTAGGTTGAGTAACTGAGCTTGTTAAGGAATCTCGAGTTAAAAATAACCACAATTGTAGTAAAAACACGTCGCCATCAGTAGTTTCTCTCAGACGGTTTGAACTAATTTCTTGAGGATATTAAACTCACTTTGTACGATGATGAATCGAACAACAGCATGCGAGTTGTCGTACCAACTGCTCACAGTCAGATATTTAATCCACATGAATGGCACAGAAAATCAAACGGTAAGTTCACAATACGGTCTTGAATGTAAAAGAAATAATAGTAACAATACAATTAATCCTAATGAACGTAAAAAAAATTATGAGGGAAAATTTCACCAAAAAAAGAAAATCTATTGAATCGTCATTTATAGACACCATTTTGAATCCCTTCATAGTTTTATATTTTAATGTGTGGTGTCTATTATATAACTAGCTGCTCTGGAATGTGTAAGCCTGGAGTTTTGTCTGCAACTGCGACAGACATTATTAATGGTTTATCGAAGATACCGAGGAAGATACAATTAATTGACCCTCGAAAGAAATTGGAAAAGGTAGTTTCTGAAAAAGTTGTATGCTCTCAGCTCAAGAAATCTTCAGATAACAGTTGAACATTGGAGAACAATTAACACAATATAGGTTCAATTCCGCATTACATAACTTCAGTGTGGAGATAATGACATAAGTGAATAATGATCATTTCTATGAATAATATTGTTACAATATTTCCTCGGGTTATTTGATTGAAACTCCAAACAACACTAAACTACTTTTATTACAACACAATACAATCACTTAAATTGCTCTGCTAACTTTCCAAAGCTCTGAACTAAAACTCTCGGTACTAGAAATTCTGCCGTAGCGACGAATCTCTTCCGTATATATACCTGCTCACACCTATGGAGAATCTTCCAGTCAAATCCCGACGATCGATCATTTCACGCGTAACGAGATTTCGCTGGTGAATGATCTTCCTTCGACCCCACATATTAATTTGCGTTTACGAGCGACAGGGCCGGCGCTATGAACTTCCGTAACAATATGAAGTTGTGTGTATTCCTTCCTCTACTATTTCCGGAGTCACCACAAAATGATGTACAGATACATAAATGATATGATAATAGTGATCACTGGCTGATTGAGCTAGCGCGTCCGATCACTGGATAAGAGCAGTGAGAAAGGACCCGACTGAATATGCTTGAATGAAATGATGATAACAACAATTCCAATTCTCGAAAAAGGCCATTACATTTGCTGGCAGATGCAAGAGGCATTCATTCTGCTTGCATGTGTCTGCTTCGGAGAGAGGCCCCAAATGGCAGATTTTCACAAAAAGATTTTCTGAAAATAACGTTGAAAATAAACGTGTGAATTATTGAAGATTTGGAGAGATCTGGTGTAAAATAAAAGAATGAAGGTAGCCTATAGTCATGTATACAGTGCTTTTCTTTGATGTCCCCCTCCCTTCTAGGATTTGAAGAAGTGAATCGTTTCTAAAATAAGGATGTTGATTGATGTTCAATTTGTCGTTATGCTTGGCATATTATGGACATTGTCATATAGCGATGAATTTCGAATTTCATACGTTCATATCTTGCTCATTTTAGAAGGTATGTATCCGAAAACTGAACTGACTGAAAATCAGCCGACAACTCAATTCGTTGGTCTGCAAATAGTTACATGTCCTAACTGGCCTTCGACAATAATGGAAAGAAAGGACTCTTTTCTGAAATATTTTCAAAGCTTCGATATGCAGCATGCCACATTTTCATTTCTTCAGACGAATCCTGAAATATGCATTTTCAAATGTCGATAACTGTTCAATCGATCTTCTCATTCGTGAGGACGAAGAACAAAAACGTAAGAGCAAGCATATGTCGCTCCTGTTTACGATTCTGTGCCAGAGATTAACACAGACTATATACGTTCCTGCTATCGTTGCGACAGCCCCAACAAACCAAGAAGAGTAACGCATGTGAAACTCCCGACGAGCATGTGGCTGGCTCAACGACGGAAAAGTGAAACCGTCCACAAATTAGTGCAGATAACCATCCTGAAAGCGGAGGCGAGCATATACGGTAAAACGTCATGTCAAAAGTCTTCCACGATGCCGAAAGACGATTTGATATGCAAGAAATCCAATGATGTTGATGGAAGAATCATAGAGCAGGACTGGAGTAGGATTATTTCGAGCCCTGAAAGAACGTTGCACAACCTTTAAAAAAATCGTTTTCAAATTGTTCGTTCCGTTAACCAGTTGACGAACGTCAACTTCAGAAGTCTAAACTTGAACGAGCAATGGATCAAGGAGGCCTTACTTTTCAACGTGTGATTACCCAGCAATGGACAATGACCTTCTGTCGAATCGTCTGAACTCTGGGAAAAAGAAGTTATTGGCATTTTCGAGCCAAGGTCTGTTTTGTAGCTTGGCAGAGGTCAGTGCGTAAGTGGGTTGATTGGTTATATTGCGGTATTGATAGAGATATGTCTACAAGTTCTTGATAATAACTCCAACACGGGAGTCGAGGTTTCGAACAATCCAACAGTTTTCAGTTGGCAAAATTCTCGAAAGGACTATTTCTATATTCCAGCGTCTGTGCAAACTTTCATTTCAAAAGATAGAAGATACTTCCATACGAGCATTCACATTACATATAGGGACATAGAGTTTAAGCAAAGGCATACTTGTATACACCAAAAATTATTGGAAATTCTGCTCCGAACGAGATTTTAATAGTTTAGACCTTTGATTCACTCGATCCAATTATAGAAAAGCACTTCGTTATTCTTGGAAAAAGCTATGACTTTTTCGCGCACTTTTTGTGGGAACATTTGGTCCCCATCCACTTCATGAATGGAATACAACGCATAGCTCAAAGAGAATCATTTTGTCCAAATGAAAATTTCATGCTTCACACCATTTAAAATTGCAATGCATGTCAGATAGACAAATCAGTTCACTCTTTGAACCCAGTTGAACTTGGTTTGCTATGAGAAATTTATCCCGTGAGCTGATCAGTGGGCATATATGGATAGGTTATGAAACTTTCTTTATCTAATTCAGTTTCGAAAAGTCAGGTATTACATGACGTTTGTGAATTTTGAAACGTCAGTTTTTTCAAAACTGTCACTTGAGACAAGTGAATGAGAGTTGTGTAATATTTATTACGCAACTAGTTGTGTAATAATAGAACAAGAAACTACTAATTTTATTCTTTGAAAATATTGAAAACAGGATTATTCAAAGTACAATTAACAAAATTCAAAGCAGAACCCGATGTTTCTCCTAATTCTGCTATAACTTTTTCTGTTCTGATCTCTTTCGTTTCTTCTCTAAACATTCTTTTCGAAGCTGGCTCAAGCTCAGATTCTCCATTCATGATATCCTGAGCAATTATTTTTTTATTGCCTAAAGAATTCTCAATATAACCCTCCGCAACAGTATTGGACTTCCAGCCCTCGTGCTGTTTTATTCTGAGAATATCAGCTCCTGAATCTGCGAGCAATGAAGCAGAAGTACGTCTAAAACAATGCCCAGTATACTCAGTAAGATTTGGCAAGCCAAGAAATTGTGCAATCGTTCTAGGCAATTTTCCGAACGTATTAATTCCGACAGGCTGAACACTGCACTTACTCTCTCTGTAACCCACGAAGAAACGTTCATGCTTAGTTATTTGGGGTCTCAGGCAAATATACTTCCTGATAATATCCAACATATTTATACCAGAAATATTTCCACTGTTGACTATGAATTCTCGTATTACATGAGTTTTTGTTTCTGGAATGGTTATTCTGAAGAAACTTTTTTCATCTATGACGTCTTTGACACGCAGAAATGTCAATTCAGCTTTTCTACAAGCACCCGCAATTCCAATTATGATTGCAACCTAGAAGGATAGTTCAAATCAATATTTCATTTTGATATAAAAATTAATGAATGAATACCTTAGCAAATAAAAAATGTTTGTCATCAGCTTCCTTTATGAAAGTTTCGAATTGTTCCCTACTGAACACTTTTGATTTTTTTGCATGATAACCCACTGACCGCCTTTTCAGTAATGCAATCAATGCGGTGTAAGTTTGGATATTAACATCTTTTTTAACTTTTAGTTCACTCTTCAACATGGAATATGTCGTCCACATCGTTGAAGCTTTCATAGCTTCTATAGTTTCGAAATATGCCAACATTACTTTTTCAGTTATAACTGTAACTTTCTTCGTTTGGCACCATTCTTCAAACTTTTGGTAAGCTGCGTCATATCTAGCTTTTGATTTTTGAGGTATCAATTCATTTAATGCTTTATTTGCCGATACTTCTATATCAGACGCAATTTCGTCGGAACAACTACTCATTTTTGAAATAAGTCTGATACGTTTGACATAAGTCTGACACGTTTGACATTGCTTATTAAATATTCATTTTGACAAGCGCCAACGCCAATGTCCCATATCACGAGAAAACCATTATATTATATTCATGAAATGATATCATTAGATAAAATTTTGTACGAAATACGTTATGAAAAGACTTATTTGTTCGACTCGCGTAATTTGCAAAACTCGCTTCGCTCGTTTTGGCAAATATTACACTCATCGAACAATATGGGTCTTTTCATAACTGATTACGTAAATAACTATTTCATCATCTTTCTATTTACCAAACATTTTCAAAACAGGCTTTTTTGAGTAGATCTGCTTCGGATGAATTGACTTTTCGATAATACATTCTATCGTGACTGTGCCTGAAACCAAATCTAGTTCCTTTGACACCAAGCCATCGATATCGATATGTTGAAATAGCTATTTGTATAACGAGGGAGCAAAGTGCTACTTTTCCTCCCGAGGATGAAGTTTACTGCCTGACTCGTAGCGGAAGGTAGTAATCATTCAAGGAAGTCATTAAAAAAATATTTATGAAACTAACAAATTAAACTTAATAAAGAACTAAAACTAAGAAGTAGGTAAATACTGAATTTCCCACAATTGAGAGAACCTATGAGACCAAGAAAAAATAAAAAAAAAATGGTCTTGAAGCCGGACTCGAACCAAAATATATTTCTCATTTTACCTGTCAGGAACAATATCAGACATTGCGCTACGAAGGCGTGCAATTTTTTTTTGCAAAATCATGAATATAACATATTGCTGTAGCTCAATTATAATATTTGACGTTTAACTTTTATTTTCTCAATATATTCACTTCTCGAAAATATTTTACCTTCTTAAGGTGTTCTATAAATGAACGTTAAAATTCAAACTTATATAATAGAATATAGTTCAGGACGTCGATGCAGTATAAGTTATTTCATTGATGATACATCAAACGTCACTTTTACTTTCCTAGGGAAGAAAAGTACGACTTTGTTCCCTAAAATGAGGCCAGAAAATGTATACATTGGATAGAGGGATGCGGAAAAATCATTATTTTGACGAAGATTTCTGCACGCAGATTTGATCAGCAGGATGCATTATTAAAACCCTTCGAGACCTGATGTGCATAATTATGTACACAACTTTCATGAATTATGTTTGGTTTCAAACATAAATTGTGTGACGTTCAGACTGGTGCTACATAATTATGCACATCACTTTTGCAATATGCCAGACTAGTATCGCCATCCTGTGAGAATTTTCAGAATTATCACATTTTGACAGTTCAGTTGTTTCCATGATGGAGCGTACACAAGGTAAGTGGAAACTAATCTTTCATCATCGATGAAAAATAATTGTATAATTTTGCAGGTTTTACGAAGCTTAGAAGTATATATGTAAATGAATATTTGGTCAAGATCTTTCATTCAGTTGTAATAAAATGGCGCTATTTTATATGAGGCATAATTATGCACAATTGGTCATGACAGAAGCTCACCACAAAATATGACTAATTATCAGGATCCATAAATCTGCTCAATTGGTAATAATAGGTATTTGCTTTTTTGCAGGACGAAGATATAATCCAGAAAATGAAGAAGATGCTAAAGTTTCATTAGATTTTCTAGAAAATTGTTCTGATTTGGAGTTGAGCGATGATGAGTTTGGGGAAGAAGAAAACGATTTCCAAGTTCCCACTACAAACATCGTACGTATAGGAGCGGACAAAGTAGGACCAAAAACAGTCGAAATTCAAGAATCTCATTGGGATGATGAAGATGATTTGCCTCTATCCGTATTTAGAGAGACAGCGGGGGAATCAATATTCAAAGATATCATAACTCAAAAAAAGGATATCAAATGGTGTAAGGCAATTTTCATACTCCTGATATAATCTGGAATGAATTAGATCAAAGCAGTGAGGAGTTTGTAGTACTAAACCCTTTGGATTATTACCAGAAATATATAAATGATGCCGAATTTGAAAATATGGCAAATTTCACAAATATCTATGCCCATCAAAAAAATGTTCAATTCAAACCAACTAATTCTGCAGAAATCCGAAGTTTATTTGGGTTACACATTGCTATTGGATGTCTAAAATTTCCAAAAGTCCGCCTGTTCTGGGATAAAACACTATACATACATCTTTTTCGTGAAACAATGAGTAGGGATAGATTCTTCCAGCTCCGGAATAATTTACATTGTGTAAATAATTTGGACATACCAGTAAACTGTGAGGATAAGTTATACAAGGTACGCCCTCTCTATGATGCAATTAGGAATCGTTGCACTGAGTTACATTTAGAAGAGAATTTATGCATTGACGAGCAAATTGTCCCATTTAGGGATCATCTGTCAATAAAACAATATGTGAAAGGTAAACCAACCCCTTGGGGTGTGAAATATTTGTTTTATGCGGCAGATCCGGAATGGCATACGATTTTGTGATTTACCAAGGAGCGTCTACTGGCTTGAACTTAGAAAACCTGAAAACATTTGGCCTTGGAGCAACAGTTATCCTTCTCCTTTCAGAAAGAATACAAGAAGATGGACATGAATTGACAATTATTTTTCCCCATTTCAACTTCTCCAAGTCTTGAGGCATAAAAACATATATTCCGCTGGAACAGTGAGAGTAAACAGATTCAACAAGCCACCAATACTGGATGACAAACAGTTGAAACGAACAGGTAGGGGTTCTTATGATGAAGTGACAACTGAAAAGGGGGATGTTGTATTAGTGAAGTGGATGGACAATCGTTCAGTAGTCCTTGCTTCAAATTTTGTTGGTGTTGGCCAACAAGACGTAGTTTTAAGATGGGATAAAAGCGAAAAGAAATACGTAAACGTTACCCGACCAGAGATTGTGAAATTATATAATCACTCTATGGGGGGCGTTGATTTACTTGATCAGATGATCGGACTATATCGGATATACATACGTTCCAGAAAGTGGACACTTAGGCTTATATTTCATGCCGTTGACTTGGCTGTTGCCAACAGTTGGTTTGAATACAGAAGAGACTGCAATCGGCAACAAATACCAAAAAAATCTCAGATGCAACTTCTAGATTTTCGACTACGTTTGGCAGAATGTTTGGTAAAAGTAGGAAAACCAGTACATCAAAGTAAGAGGGGAAGACCGAGCAGCAGTACACCTGAGGTGACAATGTCAGAAATTCCGAAAATAAATGAAGAAATCAGGCCATGTCCGGAAGTACAACATGATTCCATAGATCATCTTCCTCATCTAGATGGTAGTAAGGAAGGTAAGCGTTGCAAAAATTCTAAGTGTAATAAAAAAACGCATTTCTTCTGTGATAAATGTAAAATACATTTATGTATAAAAAAGGAAAGGAATTGTTTTGTAATGTACCATAGAAGATAATTTGAGTAAATATTGTTTTGTAAGCTTCCCTCTATACTTTTTTAGAAAATACATATAAAACATGATTGAATTTGTTTGAATTGAGAGTAGATGTTATACATTTTTTCAACTTCACTTGAAACGTTCTGTGCACAATTATGGACATTGCATTTTTCTCAAAAAATTAAGATAAATTTATAAGATATCCTAACAGAAGTCTTCATAAGAACACAATGAATGATTGCTTACACAGAAATAATTTTATTGCTGTTTTTAAAAAATCAGGTTCCAAGGGGTTTAAACGCAACTTGTTGCAAAATCCGGACCTGACAGATTGATAGCTGACAAATCTAGCTATCAAGCAGCGTCTTTGCGGCGCGACGGAAGTAGGATTTTTTCGAAGCCGTTGAAAGTCGAACACAACGCGTTCTTGTGTACCATTCTAATGATGTATTTATCGCATTATTTCGAAGTACGATGGCGTCTGGGGTACTTGCATCGATAATTCTTGATGATGGAAGATCGTGAAATGGTGTGAAACGGAAAGGCAAGTGTTACGAGCCGATGATTGCTAATTGCTATTCACAGATGAATACCGTGATTAACATGTACAATTTCACAAAAGGATTATTGAAGCATGCTATCGTTTCAGCATATAAAGTATGAAAATGTATTGGAACTACTCATACCGCTACTAGAAAAGAATCTGAATTCAACGTCGAATGGTTCAGTGCATGATTCAAGGACACAATCAAACTTGAATAACATCAGAAGTGAGTCAAAAATGAGATTTCACTCTGAATAAGTACCAATAATAATTTGAAATTACCACTCATATACATGGGATTTAACCAGTCATGGCCTTCTGATCAAAAAGGTAAAGATGGCATATCATAACAATTCATAGATCCAGAGATAATCAAGATCAAAGGCCAAATCAGAATCAATTGATAAGCAAAGCGTTGAGTTAGTTGTTTGGTACAAGACTGATAGAAGTTTCACACGAAAATCGTTTGAAATACTGCACTTCAAGGTCATGCTAACTCCGCGGGTCAAGATCAAGATTGAAATAATGTAACAAACAGGAAAATCTATATATATATATATATATATATATATATATATATATATATATATATATATATATATATATCAAAATCCACCATGAAGTGCTATAAAGAAAATCATAAATACTTAGTTACTATCTATCCTACCATATCATCACTCAAACGTAGTAGAAAAAGGAACATCGAAAGGAACATAAAAATATCATAATTACAAATCATATCAATGTAAAGGTACAGAATCACTACTCCTTAACAGTTCAGAATAAAATTCACCGGTAAGGTGGACAAAAGTAAGAAACAAGGCAATAGAAGCCAGAAATGGAATTAGTCATCTTGCGATAGTTTTTCCAAAGGGCGCACCCAAGGGGGGGGAAGTTCAGGGGTTATAACCCCCCCCCCCCCGAAAGAGACCCAAAATTGAATAGTTGACTAATATTACGAGATACCAAAAGAGCAAAACACAAAACACATGCAATATTAACATTGCTGATTGCTATAAATAATATTCGCCCATGTGGCATGGTTCGTTCTTGTCATTTTATCCGTTACACTGCACTCTGAAAATTAGACATCAAGTTATAATAAAATATAACAAATCCCTTACTGAATGCTGACGGACACTGACTGACAGAATTTCTAAGAGAGCATGATTTCTTGATTGGAGTTTATACATGAAGATTTTAGAAATGTTACAAAGATAAGAGATAAGAATATATTTTACTCAATTGTTCTATGTCAGTTTTCTTATTTAATGTATAGTTTTCTTGTTTGATTTCAATCATTTCTAAAAATAATATTTTTGTTAAGTTTTCTTCCGTGTGTAAAATCTTAGTTTCTTCAAAGTTCATGTTATGATCATTAACAATAACATGTTCAGTGAGAGCACAAGATTTTTTTGTGTAGTCTACAGTCACTCTTATGCCCTGTTAATCTAGATTTCAATGTTTGACTTGTTTGGATCGATCTCTGAACACCCGAGAAAACTCACCTTCGTATCTATTGACAGTCGAGAACTTTCTACACTATATATATATATATATATATATATATATATATATATATATATATATATATATGTAGAAATTGATGTTTTTCACGGATCTTCGATATGCAAGATGAATTTTTCTGGGTTTTTATCCGTTAGGTATCTTTTGATTTGTTCGACGTTTCGAATTCCATTTTGAATTCATTCTCAAGAACTGTGAGACGAATATCTGTCCATACCGTCCTGGTCAATCACTCCCCTTACGAAGCAACCAAGCAAGAGCAAGCAAAGACTTCAATTGTCTGTTCTTCACGGAAACTGGTATTTATAATGGCTCTCCTCAGTCATTATCCGACTTGGTCCGATATTAAGGCTGCATCCTGCCCATCCAGGTATTATGTAGAAATTGATGTTTTCACGGATCTTCGATATGCAAGATGAATTTTTCTGGGTTTTTATCCGTTAGGTATATATATATATATATATATATATATATATATATATATATATATATATATATATATATATATATATATATATATATACTGTTTTTCCCACTACCTCCTTTTTCATTGAACAATATGTAAACATCAGATCGTGTATATCGAGTTGCCTGACTAATGTGACAGTCTGTTTGAATATTGTTTCTATAAAAAGTTCACATGAATTTACAACCACTTTTATAGCGAAAAAAAATACAATTAACATTTATTTGATGAAATGACAATAATGATAATAATTAGGATACAACTGGTGAACAAATTCAGTTCTTGGGGACCATGATTATTAAATTGAATTTTGTTTTAATGAAATGAAAATACAAGAAATATAAAAAGATTAAAGTAAATAGACTTACGAGATTCATATCTCTGATAACGTCAATTCAAATCTGTGTTGTGGGTTCTATTTTCTGCGCCAACACTTTTTTCTCTTCTTTACTTTGCATAAATAATTAGTTTTCAATCCAGTTTTCATATAAATGATATCAATAAGGAAGAGCAATTATTACATATGTGACTATTACAGGACTCATGGGTTTTGCGGCTTATTGACAGCCGTGCTGACGGTACTTTCCGCACTAGAAAGTACCAACTTGGTTTGAAACAGGAGTTGCAGTCGACCCACATCTGGAAGCGCCTTGGTGTTCTGATTGATTGTTACCCTTAACCTTCGCCACCTTTCGAATTTATACATCAATTGTGGCGGATTGATGCAGTTTTCCCTACGAAATTTATTCATCAATTACTCAAAAAAAAATAATGGAATTTCAGATCTACACGTGTCTTGTACTGCTTATCTGATTACCAATCGAATTCCTTGAAACTTGAGCGCCTAATGATATGCAAGCAACTCAATAGGATTACCTATTTGTCACCCTTCCTCTGTCACTGTGTAAACAGTTATGAATATACAATATAGTCGTCAAGTACCAACATTTCGGTTCGGCCGCACAAAAGGCGTCAAATTTCATGTGAGTTTTACGTCCATACGTTAATTAGTTGAAGGGTATTTGACGAACGATGACCGCATGACTAGTATATACAATGTAAATGCTTTATGCACCCAACCGTATATAGGGCGATATAAATATCAATTGGTCGTGAGCTGGAAAATGATCGAAAAAGAGATCTAAAATTCTAAACACGAGAGGGGTGAAGATTGTTTCCAAATGTGATTTTCCTACTGGTGAAGAAAGTGGTACACAAATTCCTTTACAAGGCTTCCATTTTCAAGTTTTAGACAAATGAAGATGATGGTTGAGAAAAATTTTCTAATTTTGGATGGTTTCCTGATTCCAGACTTCAGAGGAGTATCTAACGAAGTACCCTCAATTGCGAATAGAAACCTTATTGGATATAATCTCTGATATATTGTGAATAGTTTAATTTTATTCTATTTTTATTATATTTGAAATCAGATTCGTCTTGTTCAAAGTATTTGTGGAAATTCTCAACATCGAGAGAGGTACGGCAAACCTTTCTTCATTATTTTTTCAGTTGAACTCATACATATTTTCCCTGAAAGAATCATATAGAAGCCTACCTGAAAATTATCACGTTGCCTAATTCCTATATATTATATTTCCACAACTAAATAAAAATGATTGGAAAAAGAACGATGAGAGGATAGGGGGGCAAAAATTTTATGAAAGGAAATAGCTCACAAAGAGAGAAAACAAAATTCAGCTTATAAATAAACGATGATGAGAAATATTGCTCTTTGAAACTGATATAATTGACTTCTCTTCAATCAGTGATTATTTCGAATAGAAAAGTAATAAAATGAGTAAACGACGAGATTGGGACCTCTGGTGTAAGAGTTGAAACTTTTTGTAAAGATCAATTATTACCCTAGATGTTAACCTTGTTAGCGAAAAGAGCATCGAGTGCAAAAAAATTAGTTTGGTGTTTAGGTAATTTATCTGTACAAAAAAGTTGATGAATAATGTATGGAAATTTTTTTATTCATAGATCAATTTTCATCAATTTGATTCAATCTCGTTTCTTGAATAACTAGTATTTCTGATTTGGATGTGTAATACAAATATCCGAAATGAAGCAACTTTCAAATTCATATTCAGCAACTCGCTTCTTCTTGGAATTCACTTCGAAGTAATAATTACTTTTGTGCTGGTTCGAACTTCAGTTGTTTATATAATTTACTCAATAATTGAAACCTGTTGCAAAACTTGAGATGAAAAGGTTTTCATAGAGAAATGTATACATGCAATAGAAGCCAGAACGGATACCACTCTTCAAAGAATTTCGTCGACCTCACTAAAAACAACGTAATTATTACTTTTGGAGATCTCGATAACCGTCATAAATGAAGAGTCACATATTTTTTCGAGTAATTTTCATTATTTTACCAACAATGAGACCAACAATCAACTACGAAAATCTCCTGTGAACTAATATTTCCAGAATAATCCGAATAATAAAAAAAGATCGAGAAGGAAAAGCGAAATAACCAATACTGTTACCGCATGAAAAATAGAAAAAACATTTGTATTGAACATTAAATTCTTGAAATAGATGTCGCCTATTACGTGGTGATCCCGAATTCTGAAATATAAAATATATAAAGAGTTTTTCATGATTGCATGGTATTGTAAGAGTATTCGGCGACAACAAATGGAGGTGGACTATGAAAAACAGATTAATATTTTCTCACATGAATTATATTGAAAAATCAACAGGAACCATTGATTTATGTAACAATTTGTACTAATGAACCATAGGTCAGTAGTTACATTCCGTGAACTATCGCTTATACAAATAGAGTCTATGTATGATAGAATTCTACTTTCTATCCAAAAAGTCATTAAGATTGAGTAGAACATACGCAAGATACAGGAATAATGATTCCTCAGTCGTAAAAAAGTGTTGATGATTCATAAAGAAATCAAAACAATTATCTTATAATGAGAATTTTCATTATTGGCTGATTTGATGCGTTTAATGGAGTTATTAATTAGCTGCTGGCATACTGACGGTTTCAGTGTTAAGGGTAATTTCAACAATTATGATAACATAGCTATTGAACTGTGAATTTTTGATTGAAAAAAGTCTGAGTTTAATTTTTGATTGTTTCTAGAAGAATACAGTAGTGTGTATCAAAAGACGTACAGTAGTTAGTTATAGGCTAGCAAAAATCAGGCTTAATTGAACTCCTTTTGCGCTTTGACAAGAGGTGTCAAAATCAAACTTATAGGACATTAACAAAAGTTACGGATATGTACTTTTACAAGTGTACTACTCTTCAATGGAATCTCGAACATCATAGACAGGTTTACGCCATAAAATCCTTGTTAGAATATTTTATGCACACAATTGTATAACTTTCGACTTTTTATAACTCAACCATAATTGAAAAGGTATACGATATAAAAGAAAATAATGTTGAAAATGTTAGCAGACACTCTGATGAAATTTGAATCATCCACCAATGTCTGCTTATGGTTCGATTTGTGCAAAAACACGTAACTCGAATGGAAGAAATAAAATCGTATCTCCTTTCATTGGTTGGAAAACATGAGTTCCAACCCATGTGCAGCATTTCAAAATGCGTACAGCTCTGAAATTCGCAAATGTAGACCAACATAGAGGTTAAGTGAAATAGGTGAGCTGTAGCAAATTCGATCTGCGAATAATACTAGCATTAACTCAAGGAAATATAGATTTCTATACACCTGCATCAGTCGGTCGAAAAAAATATAATGAGAAAGTTCACCTCGTGAAATTACCCAATGACTAATTATTTTCGATGCAATTCATTCGATTGAAAAATAATCGAGTTCGTACGAATTCATCCGTTTCCTGATACTTTCCACGCGATTTTCATTTACAATAATTATTCATAACGTAACGACTTAATCGTGATTACACCGAATATCTCTCAATATATCAAGATAATGAAATATGCATGCACATAAATTCGAAAGAGAATTCCGATATTACATTTGATTGATTTATCGTTGTTTGTGAGGGACATGTATCATAAAACGAACTAAATACGCATATATATAAGAGCAATAGGCAATCAGCTACGCTGATTATAACAACTCAGCTCAGCAGACGTGATTCAGTACATGGCATGCTTGTTACACCATCATTTTCACTCTGTGATCCTAACTAGGCCCAAAGTTGACCTATTTTTTTGAATTATGCAGTCGAATCAATAATTGAACCGAGTGAAGATATATACAC
Source organism: Zygogramma bicolorata (assembly GCA_032362365.1). Taxonomy (NCBI): domain Eukaryota; kingdom Metazoa; phylum Arthropoda; class Insecta; order Coleoptera; family Chrysomelidae; genus Zygogramma; species Zygogramma bicolorata. The sequence goes on from JAVJAQ010005617.1 coordinate 3,147,688, forward strand.
TGAACACGTAACAGTTGAAACAAATTCGGTAAAAGCTTGATACGACCATTGGGGAAAAAAGCTGACACAAGAGTTTCTTTTTCAGTCGCGCAATTGTTGGTATAATCATATTTTGATGACGTCATCACTGTGAATTATGACGTGATTATACATTTTTCAAAAGGCAATACCCTATCTTGGTAATACCACAAAGATAAAGAAGAACGAATGTTTCTGTGAGAATGTCATATGTTTTGTTAGATTTTGTAAAACAGTCTGTTCGAGGAAAAAAAGAGATATCAGTCATAATAACGTAATTTATAAAAATCACAACAGGACCTGAAATTAAGATCTATCAGATCAAGTGCTCAAATTGCAAGTCATTCATATACATCTTGACAATATGCAAGGCCATGTTGAAACTGTTGCAAACTATTAGTGAGGGTATCAGCGTTAATTGAAGTAATTTCGTTCCTCATTCTCTATTTTAGTTCAATATGTGTGTTGAAGTAAACAATCGACTTGAGGTAGCCCCTCAAAAGAATCCAATGTGGTTAGATCAGGGGATCTAGTTGGCCACACTTAAAATCCCCGTTTGCCAATTAATCTATTAGAAAACTTGGTATCGAGGTATTCACGTAAATGTCTTGTGTAACGTGTGGCGTTCCATCTTGCTGGCACCATAGTGAAATGTCCGGTACCTGAGGATTTTGATGATGTAGGTACAGAGTAGCAAGTGCGGGAACTATTTCATGTCGCAGTAAATCCAAATATTTGTCACAGTTCAGTGAATCTTTAATAAAGAAGGTCCCACATTTGTATTACCAACTATTCTTGCCCAAACCTTGACTATCTGTGGATACTGCGTGTACCCTTCCTTCGTCTAATGAGGGTTCTGTGGTGCCCAGTATCTACAGTTCTGCCTATTTACTGTACCATTTAAACATGAGGTGGCCTCATCTGAGAAAACACATTGCCGTATAAACTGCGTATCATTTTACAGCGATCCATCATTAATTCACACAATTCTTGTCCTCGATCGAAATCATCTTCATTTAGTTGAATTACTTGCACTTCATATTGGTACCACTCATTCCTTTTCAGACATTTTAAAAGAGACGTTTGGTACAAAGATTGCCCTACTGCAGCTTGACGAGTAGGTTTTTGAAGATTTTCTTGCAATGATAATAATTCATCCTACTGTTGATCGCCGTAACGTCTTGTCGACCTTTCTTATGATTATCACTAACGTTGCCAAAATTCCTAAATGTTGCCTCATCTTTACTTACCGTCGAACATAGGTTCAATCAGGATATTTATTATTAAATATGTTACAAACCTCAGCTTGCGTACGGCTCTAATCTCCATAACAAATTATCATTCGAACATTCTGTTGATATAAAAACCCAAATTAATTGTGCAAAATGATAAAAATCACACCGATGAGGCGGCCCGCTATCTTACCTGATTTCAGACCGCACTGTTTAATATTTCAACTTTCTGGACAACCTTCTTGAGGTTAATTAACATGGTATAGTGTGGGTATTTCATTAATTTTCGTTAATTCCGAATTGTTGCGAAACGTCGACAAAAATAACTCATTATCTTCTCGAATCGATCCAAAACCCAGAAAAAAATCTATAACATTTACGACCCACACTGTATTCATATGACCGACAGGTAGTGTGAAGTTCAATCACTACTGTACAGGCACGATTTTTTTTTCGTGGCGCGTGTCTTATCTTGTCACAATGGGCGCCATGGGCGATGTCGATAAATGTCTGCGGACAATCAACCAAGTGGCAAGAAACGAACAACAATGCTTCAACAGCATGGAAGAGGGTCTAATGCACACGTGAAGGTAGGTTGAAACTCATTGTTATGCTATCAGATGGCAAGGTTAGTCACAAGAATTACAAGTCGGGCAGGCCTCGAGACGATTTTTCAATGGATAAAATAAAATTGTAAAAGTGCATTCCTAATCACAAGCCCCATAGAAAATTGCAACTAACACGATACGATGTGGCCGCTTTTTGTCGGTATTTGCGTTCTGGGCGTGAACAACCTAGCATCGGAACATTAAAAAGAGAACACAACTGCACTGACCACTCATGAATTTTATGAATCCTTTCAAAAAATGTATTATTATCCAATGACTTCGTGAAAATGAAAGTTAAAACAAGGGATATTCATGAAATGTCAAATAACTCTTCCCTCAAATTCTTGACAGAACATGTTGAAATGTCACAAACAATACCTTCAAATAATTCAGTGATTTATAAATAAATAACGTTCTCAAGTAGGTACTGATCAACTTGCTATGGAGGAGGAAAATGATATCGCCCTTCAATGCAAAAAAGAAACAAAAAAATAAAAAATATATTATTGAAAAAAAAAACAAGTGTCAATATTATAACAACGTTCATATTCGTTGAAATTTGAAAATTTACATTATCAATGTCAATCTATTCCGTCAAAAGGTAAGATCAAAGTTTTTACTGAATGTTTGTGTATATTGTTATAAAATCACACCACTGAGTGTCGCTCATAAATGGAATACCGCTCATTTGCATAACAATGGAGCTGGTCCGGACTGTGTAACGAGAGAACAATGGAGGCTTCTCGAAACGACTTTCCGAATGTTCTGGTCGTTCGATAAAAGTATATGAGTTCTGGAAGAATCTCCTCTGTTCCAATAGTTTATATAAGGAAGGCATTTTATCGAACGAAGCGGAGTCTAGTAGAGTTTTCAGTGAGGGGTTTAGCAAAGAGCGTTTATAAAAAGTGTTGGAAACCTTAGCTAGGAATCAGTGGAGGAATATAAATGACTTATTAGTAAATACGAAAGTTGTATATTTGAAGTTAATAAAGCAGCTCAGTGTTGCTCGGAGTATTATTAAGAAAACGAACCTCCAAATATAGCAACGATATAATCCAGTTCATTGAAAATTGCTGCAATATCTGTATGACATCCATCGTATGTAAGAGGATTTTGAAAGCTTCCCTCTTCGTCCATGTGAGAATTTTGTCGTAGTAGCCCTAGTAGGAAATCGCGGTATTCTGAAATAATGCGGATATATTTTTTTTAGGTAATATTGTGGAACTCTCAGAGCATGTACCAATAATGAGTCTATGGAAATTTGCGAGATCAGAAGAGGTGCAGCAGAATGGTAAATAGTTAATGAGTTTGCTCGGTACTGTAGCTTACAGCCGAACCATTCTTGTTAATGAGCTCCCGGACTTTTTCAGATGTTCTCAATCATCTGACTTACAGACGATAGGAGTATTGAGAACATGATTTATGGCTTCTTCCCCTACAAGTGAATGCAAACAGAATACAAAGCTTCCATAAAAATCACTTCCTCAAAACTTCTTTCTCTCCACAGGAATCATGTTTCTTAGCAGCAATGTTATCAGCGAAACCAGTAATTTCACCAGAACTCTGATTAAAACAACTCACCGATATATAAATTGAAAAGTATGTGACTCAAAATCGTCCCATGGTACATTCCATACGATTCTTCAGCACTCAGTAAACAGTTGAAAAATATTTGAAAACTTAAATTCCAGAGTGAAATATATTCAGTCTCGATTCATTATGTGTACACAAAAATAATTTAAAAATATCTAAACCTGAAAAATGGTTCGGTATTCCAAAATCAGTGCAGTTTTCTACCTTTCTGCCCTTATCAGAAAGTCAAGATTATTGAATATTATATGGCTGTTCCTAAAGGCGACATATCAATAATTTTTTAATTTCAGTGATCCTGAGGGCTGAGATCGTCTCGTGAGTGCGTATCACTACGTCGAATTCCCATTACGCCGAATTCCCACTACGTCGAATTCCCATTACGCCGAATTCCCACTACGTCGAAAAGCATCCCCACCACTTACGTCACCAAAACACGATCGTTATCGAAGCTGGATCCCATTCGACGTAATGGGAATTCGGCGTAATGGGAATTCGACGTAGTGATACGCACTCGCAAAATTTACCGGATATTCTGCAATTTCCTGTTAACCCAATCTGACTTAACCTAACTAACCTAATCTAAAAGAAGGATGAATTTCGCTGTGCTGTTGATATTGAAAGTGCATGGTGTGGCACTACGCCGAATTCCCATTACGCGCCGAATTCCCATTACGTCGAATGGGATCCAGCTTCGATAACGATCGTGTTTTGGTGACGTAAGTGGTGGGGATGCTTTTCGACGTAGTGGGAATTCGGCGTAATGGGAATTCGACATAGTGGGAATTCGACGTAATGGGAATTCGACGTAGTGACACGTCCCGTGTCTCGTCATGTTACGTTAGCAACGTTATAGATATTAATCCAGAATCAAAACTGTTGAGCAATACTCTTATTTTCGGTCTGGTTTCTCTCATTAGCTATTGAAAAGTTGCAAGCAGTTTCCTGTGACTTCAATATCTCCTGGAATCTATACGACAAATTCAAGATTGACGGATTCGAAGGATTCTGACAAGCCTACACGGACTTGACTGTTTTCATTCAAGGCTTCTCTTATTTTGGATGGTTGTTCCATGTAGGAAGACTGTTAAACCTGTAATTTTCCGAAACTACAATTTCATTGGAAAACAGTCAACTCAGACGATGACGAACATTCCATAGAATGAAATGATCGCCGATAATTCTGTGTGTGGCTGACGGACACTTCGACAACAACGCATGTGGCCAATTCCCGAGCAAATCACGATTTTCTTGCTGCCTAATGATCTGTGAATTCTCTAACGCTGGTCACGTGACACTTGGCAACCGGTATCGATTTCTTCACGTCTAATTAACGGTGTTAACATGGTCGAATTGTATCTTCGGCGAGATCTTCAGTCGGACCGAGCGTAGGCAACAGGCGTCTAGTATCGATTATATCGGTGATGAAATTCAGGTGTGAACGCTTTCATTAGTGGCTATAACTAATCGAAGAAAAAATTGTAATTTTATCCCGAGTATAGGACTAGCAACGGTTTTTTTATTAGAAAAATTTCGTGGGATTCGTAGATAATATATAAAAATATTTTAATAAGTTAACTGGAAAAATACATTGTTTATTTAAACACTCATCTTCAGGATTGAAGCACCTTAGCAACTACGAAAATTTTTGAACCTCAACGAGCAATATGTTCATGACCAGAAATTTCCTGAAATATAATGAGATGTTATCAATTCTCATATATTGTACTGTACCTAACACATATATATTTGATATTTTTTTGATCACCACAAGTTGTTGAGCCAATTGTGATAATATTTTTATTTTATTTTTCTGACAAAGTGATTATCAATTGCAATGAAATAGAATCAAAAGTTTTTAAGTTGTACATTTTTGTAAAAGAAATGTAAAGTTGATTTTCAGAAAGTAGTTTTGATATTTTTTATAGTAAATATGCCCAGTATTTCACTTTCACCTGTATTTATGCCTTTTTAGTTTACCTCTTTTCTAGCTCAGTTCGACGCCAATGAACATGTAGAACTCTTTCTCAGTGGTGCAGTTTCTCTGGATGGTGGAGCAGTTTCTTGATATCATAAAATGCAATTTATATGAAGAACCAAATAAAATGTTTCCAAAATCACATCTGTTACCAATTTCATTTTATTTCAGTACTTTTTTCCAATGAATCCTCCAAAATTTCAATATGTGAAAATTTTTCTCATGAAATTACTTATATTTACTGTCCCTGAACTACTAGAAACCCAACTTATTATTAAATATACTATATAAAAATATATAAAGTGAAATTTTACAGTGACTCTACTCCGTGCAGTTTCCGAACACGTTCTAAGAACGACTAAATGAAATTTACTATAAACGAACACTACCTTAAAATGTTTCTACGCGGAAAATGGTCTTTTGGTTATGTTTCGATGAATAAAATGGCAAATAAAGTTCAGGAGAATCAGGAGATTGAAGATTGTAATATACACAGGGATTGAATGCTTTTCTTGAAGTGAAACGGCCGGAAAATGGATCAGGTATTTGTACCTGGATTGCATCTGTTGACCATTCCTCTGGATCTCGGAAATTCTATTCTCTGGTACGTCTTTAGTTTCTATTTGTTACAGTGTCTAATATTCTAATTCTGGTATAAATGATTTTCTAGTTTTCTTCAAAATTTTTCACACCTGAGCGTCTTTTTCTAACTTGTTGATCTCTCGTTGCCAAGCCAACACTTTCTTAACTCACTAAATCACTTTTCATAGGCCACTCTCATTATGAACTAATTTACTTGATACTAATTACTAATGATCTTTTCATATTGAAATTTTGTTTGCAAAAGGTTCCTAAAGATATTTGATTTGTATGACATTCTCAATCCAAATTACCATTAGATTCATATAAATTACATGTCTCGTCTCAATCTTTTTTAATCTGTCAATATCCTTGTTTCGTTTAGTCCAGTGTGGAGAAATCCAACACAGCTGAGAAGTTTCCATAGCAAAATCATTGGATGTTTATTTTATGGTGGATGATTTTGGTTAGCCGAAGTGAGCTCGGTATATTGTTGGTAAAGTAGAATACTCAACATATTTACTCCTTTCATAGTTCAAACTCACAATTTTCTATTTCTCCTTTTCTTTTAACCAAATTCATATCATAACAATATATATATATATATATATATATATATATATATATATATATATATATATATATATATATATATATATATATATATATATTTATATATTAGGGATTCGATCTATAGAAATTTCTAGTGCTCTATTCAAGGACTGTGCTACTTGAGGTTTTTCCTAATTAATGAAATAATAAGATAAAAAATGATATTTCTAAATTTTGACAATGTAGTTTTTGAGTTTGGGATGAATCTCGTCTGGAGTTTTGTGTTCGACGTTTCGCCTCCGATTTTGGAGCCATTCTACTCCTTAGATCGAACTGAGTTATATCGACGGGTGCTACTGAAGTAGAAGAATGGGGGCGGGGCTTCGGTGATTACCATCACCATCATATTTATTCCGAATCATTGATCTGCCATTTTCACCTATAATTTCCCTTCCAATTCATCAAAATGTTCAATAATTCAACATTATGATGTAGTTAGTGACTTTGTAGATCTGGTAATTCTCATTTTTGAAACAAACAGTCGATCCGAACGATAGTTCTTATCATTCAATCAGTTCAGAAAATGAATTGGAGGAAATCTCCTACTGGCACTCTACCCATTCACTATTATCTAGTAGAGAGTAGTTTGTAGTTTTTGGATTACTTTTTGCAAAGGTACCTCACCGAGAGCTTATGAGAATGAGTTTTTCAGAGGAGTGGTTTGACAGCTCAATCACCAAAACGTTTGTGAAGGTATTTAGCAGATGTAATTTTTCAATTATAGGAACATAAAGCAGATCAGTTAGATTCTACTTGAAAACTATATTGAATAAAGTCTATTTATCCAGATATAAATAAAGGAAAAATAAATATGCATCCTATTCGAAACCAACTAGTCATAACGAACGAAAAAAAATTGAAAAATATGCTAAATGAAAAACTAACAAAGAGAGTGGTTTTCACGAGAGAAATCGCTCAATTTTGAAAGTGTTTTTAAATTTTCGCTTAGTAGTTTGGGTTTGGGACTACAAGTTCGATGAAAAAAAATCCCTCGAAAAATAATATCTATCATCCCTTAACAACACACGCTTTGTCTGGAGGTGATGTGGTTGAGATTAAAAGCAGAACTTATAAGTAAATACATGCAACGATATGTTCACTTATACTAAAACAAGGAATTTAAAAATAAATTTTTATGTGCACACCGTACCTATTACTCAAAGCCAGTAGCTATTTTCATATCTTCATCTAGACTCCGCTTCTTTGAAATGCGACGATTTTTCCGAAAGCTCGCTCATAAAACTGATTAGGCAATGTGGAGAAACACGAGGGAACTGGCTTCGGCATTATCATCAATCTCACTCCTAGATCATACGTTTAATTTCAACATTCGAGTGATATGCAGATGAGCAAGGAAAGTGGTTTTTAATCTATTTATCGCTGGACTCTCGAGAAAAATGGCAACTGTTTTACATATTGAATAGACTCTAGTCGATGAGCTAACTCTGTATATATTCAAACTCTAAAGTGGTTATTCAAATGACTTTATAATCAGTGGCCAATAATTCTCGATTTTATTATTATACATTTTTTTTTCAAATGGAGAGAATGTTTTTTTTTCATAATGGAAACTGAAGAAATTCTTGGGGACACTTACTTTGATGTTCATACTGATTATGAGCCTTGAAAAATGACTATAAACACTTTTCCATATACATGACTATATTCCGATTATGTGTTTTATTTAGGTACTTTGGGTTTTGGTACGGAGATCTATACATGAAAATCATACGAATAACTCTAATATACCATTTTCTACTGAAATCGTAATGCGTTGGTTGAAAATTAAACTTAATAAAAAAACTATTATCGGTAATAATTAAACATGTTGAATGCATCACTCAAACTTCATTACCAGAAGATGTCATGGTGATTATTTATCAACAAGTCTAGAGAATATATGTATACTCACTACTAGTATCGTAGATGAAGAGAAAAGATTGCCAACTCACCTGGAAAAGAGAAAAAATTGTTTATATTACAGTTGTGAAACAAACTACATATGACAAAAACATAAACACAACGTCCCACTCAGATACTGAACAATGCATCCTCATAAATCAACACGCCCTCATTTCAAACATAAATTCCTGTTTGGAAATGGAACTTCCTGGTGTAACCCCTGCCAGCACCCGAAAACTACTCTACGTATGTTTCCTCCATTCGATTAAATAAATCCACCCTCTTTCGTAAACACTACTGATTATATTTCGTTTTCACCCTGCTTCCTATAATAAAGATGAATTGCGTTACTAGGGCTACTCATTGTGTAGTATTCTGAATAAGGGTAACTTTATACATCATTGAACTGAGTATTATATTATTCATAGTAAATATAGACAAATTGCTATCTTATGTAACTATTGTTATATTCTTGACCCTTCAGACGTTTCAATTGTTAGCCTAATTATGGCATTTCGAAAGGAACAAAGGTAAAACACATCTGGGTTCCATATTTTTTTTGTTATTTCGATAATCGATAACAAAACATAATTATATTACTTCAATCGTCATCAACGTCAAATGTAATCAATTCAAGGATATAAAAAGGCAAAAAATCCTGAAACTCGTAATAATTCAAAGAAACAGTGAACATGGAGGTGGTACCTTCGCGATTGCTAGTTGTTGTATTGTGGAGATGTTTATGTCGAACTAGTTCATTATTGTGTTTTTATTGTTACTACTACAGTTACTAACTACTCATTATTGTACTTTCTGCCCGTTCGGCTTAAAAGTTCACTTCACGGACAGTGAGAGCATAAGGCTCACTTCATAGCCCCCACGGGTTATGAAGACACATTTTACTGCATGTTAACATTTCACATTCTACTGTGTATTCTAGCAACCATAGTATCTAGTTGAAATCGAAAACAATTATCGATTTTTTCGCAAATATTAATATTTTGATGCAATAACGATTTACTATGACATAAAAGTTGGTATGAAACACGGGTATAAATAGATGTATATGCCCTCAGGCGACTTACAAATCCTGAGGCCGGAAGTCCTCGGCCTTGCAAGATAGTCGCCTTCCAAAGCATAAACATTGGTACATAAATAACTCTTAATTATTCTTTTCCCACACATATAAAGGTTGTTGTCATATCATCCAAACTTGAGAATCTTGAGATAGAGACAGATCAAGCAAGAGTTACTTGAAAAAATGCCGTGCAGAAAAATTTTATAGAGATATTTGGACCTGCCCATCAGTCCTGTGAGATGTAATCATTGATATCACCGGTACACACTACCCACGGAATAAAAAAAATTAATGTTCCTTCCTTATATAGCTCAATTCAGATTCTTGTATGTATAAATTGAAAAGAGAATATCAACTCAACAAGCTGCAATGTTGTTAGCCGCTCAACTCGTTTTATACTTAAACTCAAGGAATTTTATGTAAGTAAAAAAAGATATGAACTATCAAGTCCTAGTTTTGAAACAGACCATGAATGTCTTCAGGAATGATTGTTGGCATTGTTCCGTGTTGAATGCTAGTGGTTGAACTCCCATTGTCTATTGAATATACTTATTCAATTCAATGCAAACCCCTCAAAAATAACAATCTACGAATGAAAATTAATGAAGATGGGAATTATAGTAACCGAAACCGTTCAAAACGTTTCTAGCAATATCGCTAGAAATGTCGCGTCAGATATAATTTTTTGTTTATATACCTTTCTGTTTTTTGTTTTTTCAATGACTATTTCTTCCACTTATAATTATGTTTCAAAGTATCCCGCTATAACCAATTTCTCTCATCTCATTTCTGTGTTCATTCCCAAAGTAACTAGTTCACCAGAAAGTTCGTTACCTTTATTTCATCTCGTCTCAACGTTCGTTGACTTCTTTCTGCACGCAACTACGCCATATATCAGAAAACCAAATGCATTTGGGATATTTCGGTCCATGAGAGCAGTGGGAGTCATCAATCGAATTTGCAACATTGATTTGTTGTTTATTATCATGGAAGAAACTCGCAGACTGGCTATACTGATCCAATTCCAGACGAGGTTAATAATCTTGATAGTCAAATTTAATCTTGAAGCGATAAAGATTTATTGGTGCTCAACGATGAGACATAATAATTCAAGTATCAATGTGTTCCGTATTTATAAACTGTTTCGATAATAGGAAAAGTCTGTGTTTTTCAAAGATATTTATGGCATGGTAACTGTTGACGTTTTTATTCATTCTAGTTCACTAACGTCCTTTTTCACGTGAGATGATACATGAGAAATAAGTGAACAATCAAAATACAAATACAGTTTTTTGTAAGATTTTCACTTGTAATACCACTTGTGCTTGAATTATTTCCGGATTTTTTTTGAGATCACGAATATTTTGATGATTTTTTCAAAATATTCGTGATAATTGAAAAATTTCAAGGTTGATTCGAGTACGCATGGTATTGGGTAAGAAAATTTCACTTACCCTACATACCTAGCGCAGTTTTGAAGGCCCACCGCCTGTAACCGGGTATTCTTGTCAACATATCGATAAACATGTTCGTCAAAAAGAGATCCACTCTGAACAAACCAACACAATGACGACTTGGACATCTAGCAAGTTTCTCATATCAGGAATTTTAACTAAAACCTAACATTATCTGACGGATTTTTTTATCAAATATATACACACTACTGCAATTGACTTTCATCTTGAATATAACTATCAGTTTCAGGAAACAATCCTTATTCATTACGACTATAGATGTTATTTTACATATCTGCTTGTACGGGATAGAACCCTCATAACAACATTAGTATTTTTTTGTTACGATATTTACGGGTCCGTTTATCTGAATTGAACTCCGAAAAACACTCAACTATATTTATTAACTTCAGTTTGAAATACAAATACTTCGCTGGCTTATTATTCGCTCTCAAAACACTTAGACTTCTCAACTGACTGGAAGTTCTAACACCCTTCAATAAAAAACTACTGTCTTTCGAAGAAAGATTTTCTTATATACCACATCGGAACACAGAAGATTCCTCTTCTGAAATGAATTTTGATACCGAAATCTGGAGTTTGAGGACACGTATGAAACGAAAACCGTGGAAGAGTGTTGCCCAAGCGTAATCAACACGAGTCGTTCAAAAATAACCATCAATAATAAAGATGTAAACTTCGTGGTCATGAAGCCGCTGCATATGAATGAGTTATTTATATCTTTTACAACCGATAGTGAAACCTATTTTCTTTCTTTATACAACTGAAATATCAAGCGTTTTTCAGAACAACAAGCCCTGTCAATTTTATCTTTGTTTTATGACCAGAGATTCAATCTTTATAGATTTGAATGGTGTATTCTCAATAAACAAAACGTGTCTTATCAAACGGCAACACGAAGATGCATTTTCTATGAAAAATAAATCTGGACTCCTCGTTGAATTAGTTCAAAATCTTGTGTGGCCGTGAAAGGTAATATCGACGATTGAGTGCAAAAGTATTGCAATTATTTCTATTTTATGAAAATGGGCATTGGGAAAACTAATAGGAGTTTTGATTACCACAGCCTATACGAGTCGAAGATGAACCATTAGGAATATTATAATTTCTTCAGTTATTATTCTGTTTGAAAAGCTATGGGCTAGCGTCAAATGACTTGGATTTTTTATGCAGAAAAATGATCCATTTGAAATATTTCAATTTCGAATAAAAACTTGGAATATACTGTTACTTCTGTTTTGAACGGAGTTGATCATATATGAGAAATATTGTTTAGCCCATGTTGAGAAGGTTTCGGCTATATTCATGGAATTTTTATTTCTATTTTTCATCTCCTCTATCAATTTATGACATACCAGTATGAACGCATGTTCTTCTTGAGATCATTATTTTTCTTCAACATAATTTTCGTGATAAGTAATGTTATAGTCACGTCTTCCAAGTAAGAAGTGATCATTGATATCAGTTGAGCAAGTTGATTGCTTATCCGAAGGATAATATGCAGTATTAATAGCATTTTCAGCCGAGGTATATAATATATTCTGTCCACAACTGACACTGAAATATCATATATATCTTTCATTGATTGAAGTTTTCATTTCCTCTGAAGACGCAATGCCATTCACCGTGCTTATTAAGTTTATTACTGGAATACCGATATATCAAGTACCCTAACTAAAACGAAATATTCGACTTGGCTGTCAGTAAAAAGAGGATGTATTAAAATTACTGTTAAAATTGTAAATTGTAAAACTAGAAATAAGCGAGAAATCGAGTGAGTGCTTTATTTTGTTGGTGAAAAATTATTTCAGGTCTATGACTGTCGACAGACGTGATATTCGGAGGATCTTTTCGCAAGTCCAAAGTAGAATTTCCAGCAAACATATAAGCAAATTTATTCGCTTTTTGTTGGGCAGTGGTAGCTTGGGGAAACGAACTAAAAGTGACATCATTGAACGAATGACCGAAACGAACGAGAACAGTTTGGACACTAACGTCTTGAACGAATTCTATGATTATGTGCTTCTTTAGCAGCTTCAATTATTGGTACTACACCTATTTCTTGAGTTAACACACTCAGATCTCTTTTCTGAACTTGGAGTTTGGCGCCGGCGATTGAATGCCGCTTGTTTGACCGTGACAGCCTTAGAGCAGCTTTTATTGAACCATGGGTTCTCAGTCTGTGATATCTTTGCACTACTTGAAATAAATATTTCCATTCCCAGAATGATGGTATCAGAGATTTCTTGAGCACATAGAGTGGGATCACCTTATGAAAAACAGACCCTTCTCCAAAGAAAATCAGAGAAAAACGTTCAAGGCAAGACATGTGGATAACTTACCATTTTTTGGATATGAATACGAACAAGTGCTCGAAATCAAAGTGTGAATTAACCAAGGGGGGTGAATTCTTGCAATTTGTATACTATTTCTCCTCAAGCGTCATATAGTAACAGAGTTGAGTTTGAAAATCAATATTCTTAACGAAATATAACATATTTTGCGACGAAGGTTCAAGATCAATTCATTTCAAAAATGTATTGAAGGAATGAAATGAAAATGGATTGCAATTAGTATCAAATCATCTCGTTAATAAAAGGCATTGTGTAGTTGCCTAAGTAGCTCCGCATGCAGTAGTACATGAGTCCGAGCTTCACTGATATATCGCTATTCAAACTGTTTCAAGTTGTTCAATATAACTAAAACTGAAACAGTTTTCGGGAAAATTTTTTACACAGATTGTTTTTGAAGATTTTAGTGAGTAAGGGCAATAATTCTTCCTTCGATTAATTATATCCCTAAATGTAGGGCAAAAAAGTCAGTACTGTGGTTGGATAGGCCTTTTCAAGCAGTTCTTCGTGATATTTTCCATTCCATCAGAAGTAACTGATGCAGTGAAAGCAATCATTCTACTCATTCAAACAATCACTGATCGCATAGACCACCCTGTAACTCCTACAATTTTCTGCCAATTACCCGGTGATTTATAGGGAATGAATCGCCTTCGAAGGCAATACATCGAAAAGCCATTTGAGCGGGCATATCCTCGAAGGCATTCAACACGTGAATGGTATTTCAGAATTTTATTCGACCGACACAATACTAACAACACTGCACTCTCGAGATATAGAATACCTCGTTCTGTCGTTCTGTGCTCCGGTGATTTTTACGACGGTCGTTTAGCAATTCCATATTTATGATCTTCCCCGACACAATAGCTTGTACGTGATCGAATGAAAAACTAACCTATAAGCTGAAAGTTGTAAAAGGATTTTTTTTGGTGACTGTTCTACGAACCGGAGTTGGGATTCGTGATGGAGTAGGTAAGGATATTCAAACAATATACATATTTCGCTTTATTATCGTCATCGTTCGGTCCAAAAATAGACCTGATTTGCATTCGTTGACATTTCAACCTTACGAGCTCAGTAGGAATACGCTGTCGCATGAGGTACAACTTCAGATAGACCACAGTTGTTATCATAGAGATTGTTGGAAGGATTATCATTTCTGAAATGTTTTATGGAGAGATCTATCGAAAGCATGGAAAAGTTATTCAAAGTTATTGTATTATCGCTAATTCCTCAACTCAATATCTCGGAATTCATTACTTAAAGAGTTTAAACTAATTCTGACTTCTCAAGTCGGAATTCCGATTCATTATAGAGGAATCAGCTAATTCCGAGATACTAGCCGAAATTGGCCAATTTCAAGGCGAAATCAGCCATTTTCGCAGTATTAAGATTCTAACTCAAAATAAAAAGTAATGAACTTTCATTATTTCGTTTCAATATCCACGAATTTCGAAATCCAGTAAAACAATCGTCAAATTCATCTGACGATATCGAATCTATTGAGAAAATAATAAGCGTCACAAATGAACATTTATTTTCCCACCCTTATTCATCGAACGATTTGGAATCTATTCCTAAATTGATATAGATGATATTTTGAAATCGCAAAACAACGAACAAACCTTTATATTTCCACAGTTACAATACCATACAGTGCAATATGTTGACTTGACCGATACCATTGTTGATAGAGATATATAGTCAGCCAACCATGTGGCAATATCATTTGAAGGGATGAATACTACGGGTAGATGGCACTAGTGATTCCGTTTCAATGTCATATTTTTTTCTTTCATTTTTATGTCGGACGTCGCCGTCGTGATTACTTATGCATAATGCCAAAAGGTGGCCATCATTTCAGAAAGAAAAGTGACATTTTTCGTCACTGTCGTAGATTATTATTGTTTTGAAGATCAGTTTGATAATTGATAGTTTCCTAAATAATGCTGATACATTTCGAATATGTTTTTAATCAAGAAGGCTTGGAAGCTGAAATAAAATTACCAAGTACTTAATTTGGAAGACTTTTATTATTTGGCGAATTATTACGACGCATAATTTGTTAACAGATAAGTTTATGGGTGTGATGTTTTTTCTTCTTTGATGAAAGAAGTTTCATTCTCTGTTGCGCAGAATAGGTGGAGATTCATGTGTCTGTTTTACTGATATATTGAAAGAAAGAAAAAGAAACTTCCAAACAGAGTTGACATTATAAGTTTATACAGGAAATGACAGTTTGAGCATTGAAATAATGTTCGAAATATAAATGATCTACGATATTGACAAAAAAATTAACTCCTCTTTTCGAGTTGATTGCCATCTTATGCCATTATGTATAAGTAATCGAGAAAATATGGAATTCAAGCTACGACGTCCGTAAAAAATGAAAGAAAAGACATGATTTGGAAACGAAATCACTAGTGCCATCTAGCCGTCGATCCATCCCTTCGAATGATAATTCCATATGGTTGACTATGTATCTCTATAAACAATGATAAAACTACACAACTGAAAATATACAACCTTCATATTGAAACAATTCCACTTGAAGATTTTCACACTATGTTTGCAAAACAAACAAGTCATGTTTACCTACGGACTAACAAACGGCAATTGAAGACTGCCATGTTTACGCAAGCGCATATGCAAACTCTACATGAAAATTAAGTAGCTGCCACTGCTCTATAGTTTAATATTCTCGTCTATAACTTTTCTCGATACTGAATATTGCCTTATCGTTATGTGTCGTCAAACCAATTGAATCAATTGTGATTTTTATCATTTTTCATTAATAAACATGAATATTTTTCGTTCCGGTTGAGTCTGAATAATTTTAGGTTAAATCAAGGCATCAAACATTTTCATAGATATCAAAAGTTTGCGTTTTCATCGAAATCAACGTTTCAACAGATATGATCAAATTTCTTGAATATTCGAAAAAGTGCCCATCTTCAATGGAACAGCAAATTAGGTTAATAAAATAGTAATATAATATAATCGTTATTGAAACATGCTTCCGAGCCGTTCATTCATCACAGTTGAGTTGAACAGGTAAAGCTAAATCATTATTTTCATAGTACGTAAAACTTAACCTGTCTAGACAAGCCAATGGAGATGGCTGATGGGGTTCAGTGGTCTCGGTAGTGTAGTGGTTAGCATATCTGTCTATCAAGCGGAAGGCCGGGGTTCGAATCCTCGCCGGGCCACCGGGTAATCGCACGTTAAAAGGTAAGGCCTCGTTGATCCATTGCTCGCACAAGTTTCGACTTCTGAGGGTTGACGTTCGTCAGCTGGTTAACGGAAACGAACAAGAACAAGAACAAAAAGTTGAGTTCCCTGACGTATCTGAGATCAAGAAACGTTCATCCCGGCTAGCATGGATTGTCGTAGATTTGACTTATCATTCGTGCAATGAATCGCACGTTGAAAGGTAAGACTCAATTGATTTTCTGATCGTTCCTAGGACGACGACGATAGGTCAACGAATAAAAAAATTAAATATTTTTCATTGTACGATTTGAGGTTTCCACTTTCGCACAAGCTCTTAAATTCTTAAATGAGCTTCGGAAGAGTTTTCTTAAGTGATTTCAATCCAAGATTCAGCGCATGTAAACAATGATCAGAGTGTGATCACCTCGTAGCCTGCTGGAATAATCTACAATGGTATTGGTCAAAAGACCAAAAACTGCTAGTGTTTTGATGCAGATGCGTACTAACTCAGATTCAGTATTTTAGAATTGGATCTTTCAAAATTGTAGTTTGAATATTGTTCACATTGAAACTACATTATTATACTATTTTGCCCACATTGCGGCCCTGGTAAAAATTACGTGCACGTGGTTTTGTTTACATATACTGAACCTTGGATGAAAATGAACTACAGCCACTTGAGAAATATTCGTTTTCGAAAAATCATCACCTAAATTGTTACCAATCATATTATACTGGACACTTGAGCTAAATCGAATTTCCAATCGTCTTTAAACACTGCTTTGCAAAAAACGACATCCTTTCTCTGTTGTTTTTGGATGATGAACCACAACAATCTGAAAAAATGAATCTATAGAGTTTTTTCTTCGTATTATTCACCAACTTCCATATAACTCGAATTTGCCTATCAAAAATATACAAGAACTAATATTTATGAGAACTATTCAGCTAATTCGTTAACGTTTCGGAAATAAAATCCGCTTGTGTTTTCAATACTTATTTACAGTTTGTTTTTCTGATTGCTTCTTTTCGAAAATATGAGATGTGTCATTTATTGTTGTTTTTCAAGAAGGGAATCCAGGTGCGATTCATGTCAAACGACCCCATAGAGATGCAACTTTCCTCAGACCATGAAAGAAGCGGATTTCT
The DNA here is from genome assembly GCA_032362365.1 of Zygogramma bicolorata. Classification (NCBI taxonomy): domain Eukaryota; kingdom Metazoa; phylum Arthropoda; class Insecta; order Coleoptera; family Chrysomelidae; genus Zygogramma; species Zygogramma bicolorata. Next base: position 3,165,473 of record JAVJAQ010005617.1, read on the forward strand.
TCTTTTTTATCGATAACGAAAATTAGCATTTTTTTAAAACATTAATTCTTGTATTTTGTTGAAAGGCTGGAAAATAGGAGAAGTTGCTGACTAATACGATATTTCTAATTAGAACTTTGTGCTTCTATACTAGCCTATAATTCTAACATTATTTCCTAATTTTTTCAAATTGCGGATTATCAACCCAAAAAGTACCAAGATAGAATTCACCATGAAAACGGAAAATCAAACAGTACCTACTAACTATATCCTGGCATTGAACATAAGACGATTCTCAATCGAAATGTTCTTGCTATCCTGTAACCGTCCAACTAAATATGCATGGAGGCAACTCATTTCTGTTACAAGTTACGGACTGAACAAACCATAATTTTCCCGAACAATCGTCTATTCATACTCGTATAACTGTACTGAAATTTTAAATTTAAAGAACAAGACGCCAACAAATAAATACACCTGATTATAAAGTAGTGTCCACCCACGGCGGAACTCAAGGCCTTCGCACGAACGACCAGTGAAGTGACACTCGAAAAGCTCACATACAGGGTGACCCAACGCAAATAATCCACCCTAAATATATTCGAAACAAAAAGAAATATAAAAAAATCATCAGACCCGTGACTGGCGGATTTCAAGAGGTCACATTTTCAAGCTCAAACGATATTTCCAAATGCACTCTCCTCGTGTCCCCAGCAACCCCCACTACTTCTTCAAACACATAATTCCATCGTGTGACACATTATTTGAAATATTCCATCAAGGAGAATATATCAGAATTTCGAATCATTGCAAAAGGTCAGAACAAAAATGACCCATTGAGTTTCTTTCGCAAAGCAACCCCGAATATTTCTGGAATCAAGGGAAATATTGAAATTTTCCGACAGAAGTTTATGAGGGTGCATTATTTTCAGGATTGAACAAACATCACAATAATTCCACCAATGCATTCACCATCAATCACCAACATGTTCAGACGGCAACATATAATGTGCCATCCGACTCTAAGCCCATATAAACATTTCAGGGAGTCGAATAACCCACCACTTATCATATTCTGAACGATGCTGCAGTACGATGCTGCAGTTTCGAGGGGTACAAGTCGATCATATTGTTAAGAAATCCTCTAACGCCGCCGCTGAGCCTCATAAAAAAGCAAATTCACCTAATTCAACGAACGAATCTTTACCTGGATCGATCTGTGTATCTAGATAACGCCAAATGATCTCGATGCGAGAATTCCCGTCGTCAAAGCTTGAATAGAAGAGCCCGGAAGGATCTTCTCTATTCGACCAGAGTATATAAGCGAGGTGTTTCATCGCTAGAGCAGATTTCAGTTTTAGAGCAGAAGTCTTGTAGACAGCGAAGTTAAAAGAGTATTCTGTATGTTTTAGTCAGTTGAGAATTCTATGGTTTTTTGAGCGAATTACAGGTCAGTTCAGTAGGTGAAATTCATAGTGAACTCAAAAAAAATAGTTAAGTGTTAAATATTAATTGAATTGTTTATCCGAAGACAAAATACCCATATACGGCTATGTTTACAATGATAGGTCACGAAAAATAATCATAAAAAAGCTGGTGCCTCACAATTTCTGGTAATTTTCCAAAAATTATATTTTCTTATAGCACCAAATGTTTTGTGATTTATTTTTCGCAAGAAGAGAACCGTAGACAATATTCAGTCGTAATTTCCCATCTTGAGGGAAAAATTCAATTTTCCTCTATAAATAGTCAGATGTATCACTAAAAACTGTCAGAATAGCTTGTGGTCAATATCGATCTTGTATTCCTAGTTGATTTGATGTAATGTGCACCCAAGTATACTTCCAGTATTTGTTGGCGGAAATCTCTTATATTTCCCTTCATATCGGAACGAAGCAAAACGACGCCATTCATTTCAGGTAATTGATGTGATCCAAAATTTTGAAGTCTTCTGACTGAGACCTTTCGAATAATGTGTCACCCATGATAGGTTTCCATTCGATTCTCAGTTATTTTTTATATTTCCATCTGTTTCGATTAACCCTTGACTGGATCATTTTCATTGAAACACCCTGTATGTGACACGTCTTATGGAAGAGAAAATAAACCTGGAGACACCATCGTTGGTTGAGGTATAAAAGAATGTATCTGAATAAGTATCCGACGATGTGAATTACCCAAATTAGGTAGAAACTACATGGGTGTTAGTTCAGCGGTGGTATTTATTGATTTTGGAATAATGTCTCGCTCATGGGTGGCCCCAATAATATTTATCCACCAAACACAAAGCTCATCCTAATTTATTTTCCACCTCTGAATGCCATTGTGTATTCTTAGTGGGTATGTGAATAAGAACGGTTTTTCGGGTTAATAACACCATTGACCGTTGAATTGAATAACTTTAAGAAAAACGAAAGAAGGATAATGAGGAGAAAAATCACGAAGGTGGGAAAATGAACAGAAACAGACGAGAAAAATTGTGCATGGTCTCTCACTAAAGTTATGAATTTCGTTAAGAAAACTTGTTGCTTGTTTTTAGGAAGTCATGCATAACAATATTTGCGATTTTGCACTTCAAATGGTGTATTACGTAAAGAGAAGTTGCACACGAGCGAAAAATTATAAGCATGAGGAGTTAGTCGAGTGCGGTAACTCACGAGTGCACGTAAATAGCCTTATCCTCGAGTTGCATACTGTCTTTTTTTTTCCCACCATGCTTGTGCGGTAATTTCAGGTGATGTAGCACAAACTTCTTCGTTTTCACCCATTTTCAATTAACAACGAGACAGCAAGTCATGAGAGCAAGTATGTAAAACAATTGCTTGTCGATTCATGGATACAAATAAGCAAATTCAGTGCGAATCCACAAAAAGTTGAAATATGAATTTCTTTAAAAATGATTTATAATTCGATTCCACAGGGGGTTCGGAGCACAAACTCGCTCAATTTCACTTTTGGACGCTTGAATGTGGTCATGGGATCAAATTAATCAGGTTAAGTGTTAAATATTTCATCATTTTACAAAAAAACTTCCGGCAGCGGTCGACTTTTTTTTATATGCAGATTCAGACGAAAGGGAAGCCCTGTAATGTTCGAAGATCACCGCGTGAATCAAAGGACGGAGATACGAATTAACATTCACTTTGAATTTCTTAACTTTGTAAGCCTCAGGAAAAACCTCTCTTGACAAGGAGTTCCAAGGCTCAGCTGTTCTATTGAAAAAAGATCTCTGAGGAAGAGAGGTTCAACAGGTTTCCAAATTCACAAGAAAGGGGTGGGAATTCTGTACTCGTCGAGTCATCCGTATAGATATTGCCAAGGGTGGGACGATTGATAACAATTCAGAAGAGCATCGACAGTGAAAGTATCTATAGAAGAGAGACAAGTCTCCGACCCTTTCCTCGATGTTCCAATGAAGTGAGGAGTCTGTGAGCGAAGAATCACCGACAAGACGAATTGCCTTTCTCTGAATGAAATCGAGAAGCCTCAATGAATCTTTTGGTGCCGAACTCCACGCATGAGAACTGTATTCCATGACAGGTCGTATCTGAGCCTTGTAGATCAATAGAAGCTGACGAGGAGTGAAGTGTTTCCTAGCATTGAGATACTTGATTTTGTAGAAATAATTACTCCTAACATCTGAATATTAGATGATGATAGATCGGCTTTTCTTGAGAAGAGACATGCCTGGGTTTTCAAAACAACAGTTGTCAAATACGTAATGAAAGTTTTAATATAGTGAGTATGAGATTACCATACGAATTATGAGAATACATTAATACAATGTGGTAGTTCATTAATGTTAAAAACTTGACTCATAATTTCGAAACATCTATCCTCATCGGATTACTTATGTAATCCCATGTGCGAAAAATTACTCACTATATAATTTGTCACATACCATATCTTCGAAAAATTCTACATTAGAATGGACTTCCAGCAATTTTTATAATTGATTCACGAATTCCCTGTTAATTATTATAAATTAATTTTCCTCGATCCAACAACGAAAAAATGTTTCTACAAAACTCACTCGGCTTCACGAAATGCATCAATTTTGTTTTTGTTTTAGAATTTATCATGATTTCCTTGGTTTTCCATTCATATGTTTCGCTCTAGATATTTTTTCTCTCTCATGATTCTCTGATGGATTGCAGCGAAAAATATTTCATGTTGAAATTCTGATCATTGGATAGAAAAAAACCTCTTCTCTATTCAAAAAATCAAATTACTCAGAAATTACCAGGAATGTATTTCAACGCCATCAGATGTCCTTCTTGAAATTTATTTTCATCTTCACAAATTATGAGCGTAACACATTAACATTTTAGAGTCATTTCATAGTCATAACCAGAGATATACGATGTTGTAAATCGTAAAAATGACGACTGCCACTGCAAGTTGTATGGTAACGACCTTTTTGTTATTCAAAAAGTGATACGGAGTCTTAGTGGGCTAGAGACGTCCGCCGATTGTTTTTTAGGTTATTGTATTCATAAGTGTGGTACAATATCGCGAGGTAGGTACGTCGGTAGTAACGTAGGTGTTTGTCTAATATGCACTTCCCACTGGTTTGTCACTCACAATCAGCTGGTAACTATAACGACTTATCAAATGATTTGCTTTCAATCACCAAGACTCACAGTGGGTATTGTTCTGTGGTTTTATGTAATAACTCATTCTGTGGGTTGTCTTCGTTGGAACTTGGACATTATTCATCTGGCAAATCGATATGAACGTGCGTGCATGAAAACGAGTAAAAATACATCTCTCGAATGTTCTGTTGATTCTTAGAGAAGCTAGAAAAATTCTTGAACAGAAGCTCATCCCAGATATATCCACGAATATAATCTCTATGGGCGTGCCATCTAGGGTTAATCATCCAATCACTGAAAATTAAAGCCACCATCAACCATAATAAAATCTTCTATCAGAGGAGCCCTGACATCCAACATAATTTTCACTCAAAATTTCTGACAATTTTTTTCGCTCTCAATTATAATTTGAAACTAATCGAAATTTTCTTTATTCACAACGTGTCAGTCACAACGTGTCATCAATCTTTTAGTTCTATTCAGATCTCAGGTAGTTTTTCCATGTCCTAACACATAATCAAATTTCACTTCCGATGAGACTGGAATCATTCTTGTCTGTTTGCGTATAATATTGTCGTTGTTTTCGCATTTTTCCATGGACGTAAACTGGTAGCAGTCAAGAGGGAGAGAAAAAAATGAATCATTAAATTTCAAGAGGAAATTCAAGGAAGCCGCCCGCCTACATCCTCAACAACGACGCATTCAGTCATCCCAGCGTGGAGATCCGCCATGTGTAGAGGCCGCTTAGCCAAGGCATGGACCGACTTCGGCTGGATGAGGGAGAATCTCGCGCCAATACATCCATTTCCCGCTGAAGATCGATCAGCACACTTCTAGTGGTAGCATCCGCTCGCCTCCCTGTTAGTAGGCAAAGATTATATATTTTTCGTTCCCCCCGCTTCCCACCAGCTATAGGTGACGTCACCCGGCCTACACTACGATTGGTTTGCCGTAAGACCCCATGCATTTTTCACGGTTTTTAAAACCTTTTATCTCGATATATAGTATATAGTCCATTCAATTTTAACTGAAAGTCAAATGATAACACAAACACTGAAGAAAACGACCGACAAATTTCATCAACAGGAAGAAAAATTTCTATCAATAAAAAAGTATGAAAACACACGGGTTCCTATGTCAGACATTCAGTTCTGTAGGCCGGGTGACGTCAAATGACGATGCATATTGGCGCATGTGCAGTTGAAATTTGGCCAATGTACGGAGCCATCCTTCGTAGTGTATAATCATTGGTTAGTAGAAACCCTTTTCCCCACCATAGGACTATGAAGCCCCGATTGCTTTATAGCCGACCACACCTCGAAATATTGTCAGTCTCAGTCACCACCCGAAGACGATTGCGGGGATACCAGCAATCGAAACGTCATGGAGTACACTCAACTTGAAACTTGATTTCAACTTTTTTTTCATACTATTTGATTTAATTTCTTAATAGCATTTCGTATTCGATACCTCAATTTTCTTGTCACAATATTATTTCATTTATTTAGTTATTTAGCATTTTTTGACTAGTATTTCACATTCGATATCTGGATTTCTTTGTAACAACAGTATTTTCTTTGATCAATCAATCCCTAATTAAATTATTGACCAGAAATTTGATTTTGATTTTCTCACTTGATATATATTTTGATTCCGTTCTTAGCAACAGGAGTTAATAATATAGACAATGGAAGTCCGAACTATTAATTACCATTCAGTAAGGAACATTGTCAACCACTTTCAGGCAAACAGATTATTAAATACCTACACATCAGAAAAAAACAAGGTCATGCATGTCCATTCGTATAATCTACTGTATAAATCACTAGAGGTTATGGTCTCAAAAAATTATTCCAAATTACAATTTCACCATCGAATCCGAAGTTTTGAGGAGCCATGAAGGTCTCGAACAATTCTTCATTATTGGCTACATCTTGAACATGTCATCAATAACTTGCTAGATCACGGGAATAATAATTGTTCCAGTACAAAGGTTTCGGTTTCTTCCAGCACATTTTCCAGACATTATTGTAATTGGAGAGAAACAAAAATTCAGTATTCACGACAATGTTTATGTGTACAGTTATCGAAGCGCCTACTGCGTCTACTGCAATATTGCTTTGTGAAATTATGAGAAGAAATATTGCGGAAAGCGCTTACTATCGTTAAACCGCTACCATAAATGAAAACACTGTTAGGTCCTCACCATTTCCGCCTGACATTTTTGTCCCTCAAATGTGTTTTGTAAATTAAGTAGCTGTGCGGAAACACTTAAAAACGTTTACGGCAAATTGGGGTTATGAAAATGAAATGCCATAGATGTTCTACTATCAGAAAGGAAATGAAGCGCTTATGAATTTAGTTAATGGATGAGTATCATCTCTGGTTCTGATCATAGAAATCATTGGTGGAATGGGAACTTTTCCACAAACGAAGACGAGGATTACATCGACTTAGGGAATATCGACTTGGGGGAAATCTCGAAATGTCAAAGGAAGTTTCCATTTTCAGTCCACATGTTCCGCAGACTACAATGGTGAGAAGTACTTGTGTGAATATATCAGCTAATCCTAAAGTCCACTTCTGCCGGAGGAACAACAGTTTAATCAAACTAAGGAAAATTTATTTCAAAAGTCAGACGAACATGAGATCTCATTTTTCCCCATAGTTTGGTAGAATTTTGATCGAGCGTAATAAAATATCAGAAATCTTTCAAATCATAACGTCGGTTCGAACTGGGGCTGTAATTAATTATATATTATTATTATATATTATATACTTCATCACATAACTCGCTTCATTATTCTACTCGAACAGTGATAAATGAAGTCGTTTACACTAATAAAAGTCTAACAGAAAACGGAACAAAAAATAAAACTGATAAAAATTTTCTTTCTACAAAAAATGTTTGAAATGAGTTCCACTGGCTCCAACGCAAACTTGGACCCGTTTAATTTATATTTTGTTGATTTACACCCTATCTAACAAGCTCTGGAAACAAATAAATACCCTTGAACGTTTTTATTTTCAATTCCGCTTTTTGGTAGGTTTTTATTTAATTTTTTTCGTTTAATCGACTTCTTATGTCACACAGTATATGTTTGAGGAATGAGTTGTGGAATACCCTGTATTCTTTCCAATGTTGATGTGATCCTAGATATCTGTCGAACTTTCATTTCTCAGCGACCATAAAACGGCTGGGCTGTGGAAGTTATGACGAAGTTAGTACGAAATTCCCTGTAGAAGAAATTACCTTCTACATGAATAAGAGGATCAGTCAAGTTCATCATCATTATTCAGAATCAGAAACGCTTTATTGTCATTAAACATAAATTTTGTTGACAAAGCTACTCGGACATACGATAAACAATAAAATCACACATTTAGAAAACAGCTCAATAATAATGTATGAGTTGGAATAAAATAAAATTCCGTTGATATGGATGAATGTTAAGACTGTGCTAATGTCGCTATCTGGGATGTGCTGTAAAGATTGTTGATTTTTCCACTGCTTCTTATTTTATCCGGTCCGGTTTTGCCTCGGGAGTTTTTCAAGGAAAAATTACCCTAGTTATTCCTCATACAATAATTGATCAAGTCGTAAAGTCAATGAGCCGTATCAAAATATCAGATATAGACTGCTCTAAAGCATACAGTTCATCAGATTTCTATCGAAGCCGTTGTTTATTGCCATTTCTTTTATAAGGATAGGTTTCCTGTTGAAATTAATTCAGATAGGAAAATACCAATAAACAAGAAACATTTTATTGGGAGTATCGTGAAGGGAGTAAATATATAACACAAAAATATATTTTAATAATTTCCACTTCCATTTAACTCAATAACCGGAAATTGAAGCTTCTTTCTGTACTTATAGCCAACAGATAATAATGAACGTTTTTAGTTAGAGAGTATTATTTTGAAAGGTGGTACCGTTGTAACGTGACGATTTTACACAAGGATCACCATATCGGGTATTTTCGATTTTTTTGTGCTGTATTTCCATCCAGTTCATTAGTCAACAAGATTGAATCACACTTGCAAATATCTCATTTTTTCATTAGGTGGATAACCTTAAATGATACTATTTTAGGGTAATGTAGATGCCTGATGATTACGTGAAATAGAGATTTATACAAGGGGTTATTCAGAAGTCCCTTCAAAACACTGCTTTCCTCAAAAGTTTGAAATGTATGGCGCTCTCGATGGCGCTTCGTTACCGAATCAAACACAAAAGTTGACGTTCTTCTCCCGTCGAATTTATATCATCATTACCATGAGACGATTCTGACTTTTATATCGCCGGCACTCCTTAGGCAGTAGAAGTGTCAGTTATAACACCCAATTATTTGCATTTTCCATGTTTGAAGAAAAAAAAGCTAGGTCGATAGACTCCCCTAGGGGTTGTCAATATCATCTATGCTCTTCACAAAAAGCTCACTTTTTCGCATATCAACACAATATATCGCAAAATATAATGAATAAAAAAAATAAAAGTTACCATTCCCAAGTTTGAAATATATTCTGAGGAATCGTATTCTCTATGTTTTAACCGATGATTGAATAAAAATTTGTTAAGGTTGTGTTTTTGGCGGACTTGGACCACATGGCGATAATGAGAAACACATTCAAACGAATAGCCTCTTGCGAATTCCAAAACGCTATCAATAGTACAAAAATTGTTCAGGAAGTGACGCAATTGATCAAAAGCTGATTTTTCAGTGTCAAAAACAGGGTAATCAAAATTCAATAGAAGCAAATGTACTGATGGACTATGGTCCAAAAAAATAGTGACAAACTTCAACCAGGATATATTCAATATAATAAATCTGGCTTAGAGAGGTTTCTGTAACTAAAAGTAGGTAGCTATATTGTCAATCAGGGTTGGGCTGATTAAAATCAAGTGACTAAAATTACGATTAAAATCATGATTTAAATCAATTTTTGTTTTTTTTTTATTCAGAATCAGATAACAACATAATATAAAAGTTTTCTCGAAGATTTAAAGGAGTATCTGCTTTTAGCAAAAACAACAAAAAAGAAGTACATTTTTCTAAATTTTTAAATTAAACGTACCTAACACCTGAATTTTATTTCTGTATATTTTCAGTCCATTCATTTTCGTTATACAATTTGAACAAAAACACAAGTTTTCCTCCTTTTTCTATGTCTAATCTGTTTCTATTATCCGAGTGTACAACTAGCGAAATGCGTGAAATTGTTGGGCAACGTCAATTTATAGGTTGAGAAGGAAAACATGCCTCGACAGGAATATTGTTGCAAAAAGCACAACAAACGCTTTCTTGTTCGTGCCTCACTCGGCACTGTATAGCGAGTGTATAGGACAGAAGAAAAACAAATCGCGACAAGAAATTTCTTGCAAGAAGCGCGACAAATGCGTTGTCATAAGTTTTTGAGCCGCAAATTGTATTAAAATTTTTAGACTCATACATTAAAATAATCAACAATAATTTCAAAGAAACAAAATGTTCAAATTTCATATTCAAATTAAAAAAATCAAAAAAAATCAAATAAATCGTGATTTTTTTAAATCAATGATTTTTTATTTATTTAATGAGATTTTGCCCCACCCTGTTCTCAATCATGGTTCACTTTTCACGAAATTCATACAGGCTTCAGACAAGCTATTAAATTCAATGAAAATTCCAGAAAGTGACATGAAATATTTTCTAATAATTTCCCTGTTAAAAGCACATCATGAAATCGAGCCGTAGTTAGCTGTCATGTGGCCAAGCGTAGAAAATCATAATTTGCTTATTTTCAAACGAAATTCAATCCGAATATGTTAATTTTCACGGAATTTTGTTTCTTCCTGCAAGTTTCACCCTCGTTTTCCTGTGAACATTGTTTGTGTCATGCAACTTCTATACGTACCTCGTACCTATATTCTGAAACGATCCGCCGAACGAAAGTTTTTTTTCTACCCTCATTTCGAAATACAGCTATGAGATGTTCATAACCCGTGTCGTAATGGGGTTCATTATGATACAGCTTCGATTGCATTTAACGTTACCATGGTGATATCAATCATGTGATGATGTCAATATGACTCAAGCGAGTGTGCATAATAGTTTTTTTCTACAAACGTGTGAAAAATGCCATTTTTAGCACCCCATAGAAGCCTTAAAAATGTCACTTCAAGGCACTGGGTGCCTTAAAACCACTTTATGGCACTGAGTGCCTTAAAATGTTTATGGCACTGCTGTCAAAAGTGAATTGTCAGATTTTAAAAGCAAACGTCAAAATATTTAGATTTTATTTATTAACATTAATATTAATAGTACAATTTGTGCGATTTGAAAAATTAATTTCTTGCACTGCTGATTTACCATTTTCCATGGCTAAGGAAGAATGATGCGTAGAAATAATTGAATTTCCAGTCGAAGTTGAGGCCACAATTTCTTCGGATGTTTGTTGTTGGATTGATGTTGTTGATAATGTTCGCTGAACCGTTAAAATTTAATTCAAACTGTATAATTACTTTATTTGAACGTTTGTAGAAAAAATATTGTATGATATACGTGTTAAAAGTACCTTTTAAGGCACTCATGTGAATTGCAGAATTCGCTTCGCTCATTCTGCAAACCTTCACATGCGTTTCTTAAAAATGTACTTTTAACACTTATATCATAAATAACTGTTAAAATAACACTTTCAATAAAAATGATTCAGAATGATTGAAATAATCTTCAACACCACCCGAAATAATAGAAAAAGCCACGGAGTCAGTCAAGAATCTACATCAAATCCAGGAACGTACATGAAAAGTTATATGGCCAATTTGCCAAAAAAAAAATTCTTCATTCTCCTATAATGTTCTGATAGTTCACTTCGAAGAATTGAACAAAATTATCAACCATGTATTGGAGTACAAAAAATAGCGTATGCAATTATACTACTAACCCATGCTTGTATATTAACCATGATCGTTATATATTTTACTATTATATGACATAGAAAAGAGTAGTATCTTTTTCAATGCTGTCAATGGCGTTCCATATAATTGAATACCGATATATACGACTTTTATTGCCCAAATTAGGCACTTTCAATAGAAAGGTACACGATATTGTTGAAGTAATACCTACATTTTTTAATTCTACGTACCTATTCTCGTGTATACCAATTTGTGCGTTGTTAGATGAAATTGAATATTTCAAGTGAACTATACGAGTGAAAAAACGTGAAATTTACCTTCCAACTGGCCGTAGCGTAGCCAATACATCTCCCCAGCGGATGTCACAGCGCACCGGTATGCCTCCTCCCACGCAAGCTCTCTTACATAACAATACAAGCTTCCGAAAGCTCGGAAAGTTCAGGAACTGTCACCGCGTTCGCTGTTGCACCCATCAGAAGTACAGCGTAACCAGGAGTACACTGACTTAGAGCTAGAAGTGCACCAAGAGGACAGAAAACAATGTTACGTTCCGCCTAATATGGTGTAGACAGCATCCTTTATGGTGTTCGGCATTCGATGCGGACTCTACGTACGTGTACGTCGAGTTTTTATTGAGGATATAAATAAACCACCGATGGGAAGAAATGGTTTTTGCGAGAGTTCAGGGCATCGGAGCTGCAAGACTCCGTGGTGACTTTCGAGGTTTTGTATAACGTGTTGTTGCCATTATAGCCTGCCTTGAAGTTGAACGCGTTGAGTACTGTGAAGCGAGTCCGTAACTTTCCTACGTTTTTTCAACGATAGTGAATATTTTAGCAGAACAGGTTCCATTTCCTTGAAGCTGACCACACCTGGATGCTTATACAGTGGTACATTTAAACAATCGATTTCAAGTTGCTACCTTGTTAGACGATCCCAAACTCCATTTCATGACTTGTACTTTTTCGGAAAGTACGATCCACATTCCGAAAACCCTGATCAGTCCCGTGACGAATATTGGATTGTTCCGCCAGATCAGAACATTATGTCAGGTAACCCGAAAGCACCTTATCTGCATCAAAAAAGCTACAAATTTTTCAAAAAGAAAGAAAGAAAGACTGTAGTTATTTTAGAAAGGACCATTTACATAACTCATCAACTTTCATTTGTTTGCCATTGGATCACGCACCTAGTTAATTTTTGCGGAAATTCAAATATACGTTATTTTTGAAAGAATGAAGACTTGATATTTTCCAAGTCAAACTCTGCCCACCGAATCATTCCAGTTATCAAAGTTCAAAACCGAATCCTCGCGAGACCAGATGTGTACAACCTAAGTAGCATGGAAAGTTCCATGTTTCGGTTCGGTTCTACAAAAAAAATCAGAAGGCAACCCTAACAGCCGAAACGATTCACTAATCCAGGCTCAACTCAACTGCATCAGAGAGCTGCAATCTCAACAATAAACTTGTATACAATTTTCTACGTTCTATATACAATCATGTACCATACTTCATTGTAATATTCTTTATTTGAGATTTTTATATTAACAACTGTTCAAGGTCGTAGCCAGACAAATATTGGGGAAGGGAAGACCAAACTATGGCTAGTCTCTGATAGTGGTTTGTAATACCTCGTATGTTTTTTTTTAAACATATTTATGTATGTATTGTATTTTATTCATTTTTTATTTTAGCGTGTACCTTGACGTATCTCTCAGACTAAAACTCTGTAGAAATGAATAAACTACCTACCTACCAACCTAAGAAGCCGATGAAACTATCAGCCGATAAAAAGTCTGCAGTCTGCCCATAATCGCCTAAAATGGTTTTGATGTTTCCGAAAATAGAGTTTTTTTTCCAAGTTCTCAACAATAAAACGTACTGAAAAGTCGAATATAGTACTAGATTAATTTCATTGAAAAACTGATTCGAGAGAATGTTTCAAAGAAGGAAGTGGCTAGGTGTGTCTATGAATTTTAAGGAAATATATTATCTGTTGGTGTAGAAGTAATCAAAATGTTTGACTCAAGTCCAAAAGGGAGATATAATCAATTGTTTTTTCAAAGATGTCAATTCAAGATGCGTAAAAACCCTGCTGCGTTAACACATACCTGAGGAATGGAAAGAGATTTGAAAAAACCTAATCTAAAAAAGCACTTCGAAAGAATGCCAACAGAGGCGCACATCATGATTCTGGTAACGTCACATTTATGCTTATAAATTTGTCACATCATTTCTGAAAATTTTCCAATCCCGTTACGCAATTTCACGATTTACCGCTAGCTTGAATCCAACTTGATCATTCACTTTTATCTTATGAATTCATAACATTCATGACCAATATAAAGAGAACTTATCATTAATTGCCACCAATTATGTTCCTGGAATTTCTAAAATTGAAATTATCTTTTTTCTCGAAATATATGTTGGAAAGATTATTCTCTAACAATAAGGAATCATTTAACTACTATGGTGGCTAGCTAGAGATAGATATCAGATTATACGCGAACACCACACATAATTGTAAAAAAATCATTACAAATCTAATCACAGGTAGAAAGTTGAACTCAAAAACATGATATATGACAAGATCAAAATTGAATAGAACATTTTGAACATTAAAATGACGATTATCGTATCTTCCAAAAGCAATAAAATTTCGAATAATTCAGATGAAAATGTCAAACTTGTCTGGACAGGGTTAGCTTCCTATTAGGCGACCTTGTACAAGCAGATTTGGTGTATATGGATCTATACCTAAAGAAAACGGGTTGTGAAGAAGAAATTGAATGTGATGAAAATGAAAATGTAGCGTTACATAGAGCAGCAGGTATATTAGGAAAGGCAATATTGAGTCATGAAGGCTTTAATTCTATGGGAAATTATTCACACCACAAGATTTAAATGAAAGTACTTTCATGGCAGATATTCCAGAACCATTATATAAAATAGTATGTTGGATTCTTGATGAAAAATATTTTGCAGACTGTTCTACCAGCACATTCGATACAAATGTTATCTCTACATGTTCAGCATTTTTGAATAATTTTGACAAAAAAAGGGCAAAAACTAGTTAATTAATGAGAACTTTCAATTTACATCTACTAGACAGTGAGAAGTCGGAAACTCATTGATATTTTGCACAACTTTGGCAAAGGAGCTTCTTACGATGGAATAAGAAAATGTTTAACCTCCCTGGCATCCGAACAAATTGCAAACATGGAAAACAGCATATTTATTCCTCAGGGTGTTGTTCCGATAAACAATGATGTAGATAAATTTTTTCATGCAAGCATCGACAATTTTGATCTGAATGAAGATACTCTTGATGGTAAGTCAACAACCCATTCTTTAGCTATAGTTCTATTCCAAAAGAAATCAAATCTTTTTCCAAGTTCAACAATCCAACGTCATAAAAGGCGATCACTAAACGAAAAAGAAAACAGCATAAATATTGGGAGGAAGCTAATTGTCCACCTTTACCGCAAAGACAAATGTGAAAATCTTGACGAAATTCGACTGATGTTGACCAAAGATACCAAGAAATCAGCTAAAGAACTTCCCCCAACTGAAGATTCTTTTAAATTGCATGCTCAAAGGTACACTACTACAATTTATTCATATTCATAAACGCCTTTCAAATTTGACTGTTTTTAGATGCTATTATCAAGTGGTTTTGTGGAAATCTAGTCATATTGGAATGAGAGAAGAAATGGACCCTCAAGATTATGATTGGATGAAAGAAAATGATATGTTGATTCCCAAGTTTTCAACGAAACCCCCCCATTCCGAACAAAACCAGAAAATTGATTAGTTTGTTTTGCTCTGAGAAAAACTGCAACACTACGAAATGTGTGTGTAAAAATGAAGGTATGTTTTGTTCAGTTGAGTGCAAGTTCTCATTGAGGTGTACAAATAGTCTCAATTCAGAAAAGGAGGAGGAGGAGGAGGAAGATGAAGACGATATTTTAATTCCATTGGAGTAGCGTTGATATAAAATACAATTATATATTTTATATTAATAACATAGATAAGCTACATGTGTTTTTTATTAAAATCTAAAACATTTTTACCAAATATCTCATAATAATACATATATTTTACAAGATTACAAGTAAAAGCTGCTGCAAATATTATTAATATGTTTAAAAATAACCTAACAGTTAATCGCGAATGACGCAAAACGGCACGCTTCGCAACTGACGGGCCGCGCCACCGCGATGTGCATTGCTGCGTTCAAAAGGCTCCAGCTAGTTTATTTTGGAAAATGGATCTTACATTAATTGGAGAAAAATGGAGCTTATGAAATTCTGCAGTTTTTGGAACAAATGTAATTCCAAAAGGGTTTTATATAAGCGAGATAGGTTGAGGTGAATCAAACAGTGAATGAAAAAAGTATTAGTTTTTTCACAAAAGTAACTGTTTTCTAAATATTTTTGAAATATAAAACAAAACTTCAAGTACCATATGAAAGAGCTTATTTCTAGCTCTACCTGAATGAAAAAAAAAAGTTCAATAGCTATTTTATTTCTCAACTCAGTTGAAATAATTTTTTTTTGGTTTTTTAATGTTTTTCACCTATAATTTTGGTCTCGACCAAAAGAAAAAGTCCCCATATTCATTTTTCTATGTAGAAACATTCGTTAATATAGTGGTAGTATTCTCGTTTGGTTATACGCCAATATTAGGTCCGTCTCTAAAACGACGAGTTATTAGCGTTCCGCCGCCGGCCTAGTACCTATCATTCCACTGGTGAACGAAAAATTCCGCCAGAACTGTGCATAACTCAGACCGTTGAAAAATGTAACTTCTCACTCTGATTTACTAAACAAAAGCATATCAGTTAACGCATTTCAGTGCATCTCGTATCAATCAATATGAAATGTCTCACCTCACAAACAATAAAATAGAACCGAGTTCAATGATCTCGTCACCTAGTGTAGGTATTTGATCATTTTCTGTCGTTCAATTTTACCCTGCGTTCTGGATTAGTAATAAATAACTCACCTCTGCACAGGAATAACTTTTCAATATTGGATAGTGAGGTAGCGGAATTGAAGAGATAAATCGTTAAGGTGCATTTTCTATCACAATATTTCTTCGGTTTTGTATTATTCTACCTGATTCAAAAAATAAAGTCGAAAAACAGGCATACACAAACTATTAATCATTCATTTGTTGCGTACCTACACAACGTATATCTTATTTCATTTATTAGCATTTTCTGTTATTTATTTTCTGTGATATTTATAAAATTATTATCGATTCATTCGCAGGGAACAATCGATACGAAACATTGAACTTCACGCATTAATCTCTACAAACAAATCATTGCTTAGTTTCGAAAACTCAAAGGAATCCGAGGGTAATTTTAAATATAGAATAAATAACAAACCTGCCACGAATGAGTTATATTAGTCTGTAAGGTAAACTATTTCGTATACGAGAGTATTGACCCCCCATAAAAAATATCCACGGAGTTTTATTGACATTCTCGATCAAGTCGAGAGTCAATCAAATGAAGTGAATTGTGAAATCGTTCTGGCAAATGTTAATGTCGGTTATAACATAAATGGCTACTAACTAATTACGTTCCATTTGAAGTGATGGTACTGTATTTATATATTCAAAGAGTAAAAGCTATATCGGCTGGGAATTTGTTGTTAGAAACTGTTATCTGAACAGACTCTACCGATGTGCAAGTGATTCATTTATAATATTCTGTTTGGTGTACGTACATCCCAAAACTGTAATTCACAAATGGTAAAGGACAGGGCACAAAACCCTATCAAAATGGATTTCAGAATATTTTTTATATTTTGTTCGGATCAAGCCCCTACAAAATTTTGGCAAGTTATAAGAGGAACGTATGATTGGGAGAGCCGCTAGAGGGCGACAACGTTTGTATTTTCATTCATGTTATTGCAATTCTTGGGTCAAGTTTTTTGATTCCGAACTCTTTTATTATTTCACCCACTTCGCTGCTTGTAGTTATTTAAATTATTGAGCTTTGTTGCTCCTTGTACTATTTTAGATAATTCCTTCGATTTGATAGGATTTCCACAAAAACTGTCTAGCAATCAAATGAATTAAGATTTTCCTAGGGAAAATACCAAACAATGCATTTTGAATCAACTTTGTTGCCCTCTAGTGGCTCTCCCAATCATACGATCCTCTTATAACTGGCCAAAATTGTGTAGGGTTTAGAACCAAACAAAATATCAAAATGTTATCAAAATTTGCTGAAAACCATTTTCATGAAGTTTTCTGTCCTGTCTTTTCAACAAATAATAAATTGAATTTATCTCGAAATGAATCGAATAATCAGCTTTGTTTATTTGAACATAAATGATAAGTTGTGATAGTTTTTCATTCTTTCTCACCTTTCTTGCTTGATTTCACTCACACAATAATTCACAAGTTATAGAGTATTTGTTATATTTTTATACCCATTTCAAGTGTCATGCTGCGGAGAGTGAAGTGTAAATGCGAATGAAATTAGTGACTTAATTTTGTAGACTACATTTCTCAGTTGGTCAAATGATCCACCATGGTGTCAAAAATTTTAATAACGTTTAACCCGTTCTCAACTCCCATTTCCGTGGTGATCTCTTATCATTATTTCTACGAGTTTTCCCTGGAAATTAATAATTCTTTATCCTCGGTATGCAATTCTCACTACCAAAAGTTACGTAACTTCAAAAATAATCCCACTACAATAAAATTTTAACCCGCCTATGCGGCCAATAAGCAGCAAATATGGTGTAAGCGTAACTTGAACTTTAGACTTTCATTAAGCCTTCTCAGATATCCTCCTATTTTTAGTAAAGTTCTACCACCCTCCACGCCGTGCTGTGCTAGCGGTTATAGTAATTAGTAAAAAATGTCTAGACATAACCTGGGCGGTACATTTCCTGGTGTATACGGCTTCAAAACAAATTATAAGTTGATGTTCATGAAATAATGGCCACCAAGAAAACTGATATATCACAAAATGTCAGCGTTTCTTTGATTTTTTAACAGCGTTTGGTGCCATCGGGTTTATCGAACTCTATTACTGGCGTTTGAGAAATTCCATAGGAGATAATGAGAAAGATTACAAATCATTTTGTCAATTAAAAGTTTGTTTTTGTTTGCTATAAGTTTTTTCTCGATGATTCAACCTCAGCCCACTGCCACTAGAAGAATAGAACAGTTCGGAGTGAATACAGGATATGTGATAAAATGCAGAAGGAAAACGGAGGAAAATAGTATATTACATACCAAAGCGAAAAGTGAATCATTTTTCTCGAGACTAAATTATGGCTAACCGAGTGAGTCGAGGTAAGCCAATTTTCGGGAGAGAAAATTTCATTCGCAATAATTCAATAAAATTTGCATGATCAATTTCAATACATTTGTTAAGTAGACATTGAAAATGGACGAGCTTCATGAAGCTTCCAGTTAATGTCATCGTTGGTGAATATCAGTTACCTACGTTGAAGTTGAAAATATAAATTTATGTACATTTTGGTTTCGTTTTAATGAATGCTATTTATTAGCATACCAATAATATTTTATTCTCAGTTGCGACACGAGGATTGCTGCATGTAGGCGATGTTTGGATTACTCACTGAAATATTGGGAGCAGTTCGAACAATATTTGAATTTGCCTTGTTGAGCGACATTGCAACAGATGCTGTACTTTGGAAAATGGTTGATAAAAGGTAACGGTTTCTTTTTTAAAACTGAGCGACGGTAATATCGTGTCACGGTTAGCTTGTTTAGTATTGATGCGGGGATGAGTAGAATGACGTTTTGAATGAAAGACGAAGAGGTTGGAGAATTTGAAAAAAGTTCGAAAAAGTTATTTCCTTCACAACCTGAAAGTAGGTTAAAAACAGGCACATTTTCGAATGACAACCCTAAAGCCATCGGTTCCCAGTCTACCCTGTATTGATGAAGGTTAACCACGTCAAAACCGGTTTGCAAGTTCCCCTCCCTCAGTCTGTGTCGAGCTGTCATTGTTGTTCGATCACGAAAAGCACATGTAAGCGCATTATCTCTGATGATTCTTGATTCTTGCATATACATCCGTCAGATGTCATTCAATATCCGGAAGAAGTTATTTTCTGATTGAAATCTACCCGCCGAATATCCAACTTTGTTGGATTCACCTAGGAGAAAAACGATTTCGATTTTTTCTGAATTATTCCACTAAATATTGATCGTGTGGGTGTGAATTCCACTTCACTGAGTCATTGGAGGGCTCCAATTTTTAACACATATTGCATCAATAATATTGATTGTGTAAGGACCGCTTCAGAAAAGAAAATGTACTGGAATTGCTTTCGAATGAATATTCCTATGACAGATTGGACAGAAATATTGGATCGAAACATAACACACCATGAATACGCAGGTTTGATATAGAGTCAACTCTAGTATATAGTAGAAATATTCTCAAGAGCAACGAAAAAAAAATCATGTATGATTCGGAAGGAATGTTTTGTGTCGCAAGCAATTTTGATCGGTCTTTTATCTCCACACTCACCATACAAAACTTCACTTCCTTTTGATCACACAATATAGGAACTTAATTTTTCCTGCTATTTACTGATGCAAATTGCTAACTGATAATAAAATAGTCTGCTGTACTGAATGATGATACTGGTTACGTTCAGAAATGATAATCTGATTCAAAAAAACTATTGTACAACAATGTTCGAATGACCTACCTTAATATCATGGATGCGCTATTTATGAAATTGCACATGAATCATTTGAATTAATGAACAGAACGAAGTTACATGTAAACAAATTTGTTTAATTTTTTTAATTTCTCTGCAGCCTCTTAATATGGTTTCATCAACATTTACAGCAGAGGTATAGCAGTTTTTTTCTAGTTTGAAAGTTGCTATTTATTGTGTTTATGATTGAATTGGATAACAATTTTATTCAGGGCTATAAATCTTATATGAGTTATAGTTATATATCACAAAAGCTACATGATCCCCTTCTCTTTTTAATTTTTATTTCTTTATCGTTCCTCTCTCTCGTTAGTTGTCTCATCGTGAAACTGTTATTTCATCACAGGCAAACGACATACAGCTAGTTGTACGCGGATTACTCATTCACAAACATTCAACCATTCATGAATCAACACCTACCTTGTTGATTCGAATAACTTTCGATTCAATATTTGAAAGGCAACAAACATATTTCATCATTCACGTATTATTTCATTATGGAAAAGAGAACCCAAATAAACTCAAAAAATCTGAAGTATCCACTCATAAGTCTCTCATCACCTATTTATTGGGACAGATATAAATGATTCAGGTCGAATTCGACTAATAATTTCCTTGTTTTGTTAGTTCCACGTCTAACTCGGTGTGTAGTAATCGTTTCTGGAATCATTCCAAGTTCGAATATCACACATTATACAACGAAGTTTCCAAAATAAAGAGCAATTATGTGATACATTTATGAGAATCTAACAGACAAACGAGCAGAGAGTGAGCACCGACATTATTTACTCCAGAAATTATTATAACTGAACAAAATGGAAATATTAAATTATCCGTATTTCGATTCGTAAGTGAATTACTTCCTATTCATGATGCTATAGCGCAATATTCAAAGTCACTTTGTCAAATTCGATAATTCTATCAACTCATTCTGATCCTCGAAATAACAGATTCAGTTCTGATGCTCTGAGATATTTTCAATGAGCAAGTGAATAATATCGTATCACTTTCGGATTCCAACTTTTTGTGGAGATGAATTACCACCATACCACCAAACTGATATTATTTGCACTCGACGCGCGTTTCGCTAACGAGGTTAATATCTTCAGACAAAGAAAACTAATACCAAATATGAAGACTAGGGCCAGGTGAGGTTGGACGGAGTCCATATCGGACCAAATAACTTCACAGGGAGTTGCTGCATTACTTGATATTGTAAAGTATTTGAATAGCTAACCCTAGTCTTTAGACTTGATATCAATTTTCCTCCGCTGAAGATGCTAACCTTTTCGCGAACCGCGCGTCGTGAGCAAATACTGTCTTTGGTGATAGAGTAGTTAATCTTTACAAAAAGTTTCAATTTTTACACCGAAGGTTTCAATCTCATCGCTCATTTCGAATTTCACTTAACTTTTTTGACAAAGTTACATGAGTATATGTATAATAAAAACGTATTGGATGGAATTGGCCGATACTTGATTGATGAAACGCCATAATAACGTATTAAACAAAATTGTATTTTCCATCAGACAGTTAACAAAAACGCTAAACAGTTATTATTTGGAATATATTGTTAATGATGTGTTAACAGTATGTACGACTGCCAACTGAAAGTTTCAAGATAGTCGACATTGACGAACGGGAGTCGAAAATAGCTCCTATGTGGCCAACAGTAGTAGGCAAGGTATATTCTGCCTTGATTTATTTTCAATGTGAGTGCTTGTGAACGAACGATGAATGATAAATATTTTGCATTAGTTTCATTTTTTCAAAATATTATGTCACTATTCAATTATTTTAATATTGCCACTCACCCGAGTTATAATCTCAAGTGAATCCGAACCAACATCATAATATTTCACTCCATCATAATGATTCCGTTTTTTCGTTCTACTCGCCTGCCTTTCTTCAACCAATTCACAAATAAATTCAGATCTGTCAACGGTATTGTATATTATTTCAACAAATTCATAACTTTTGTTAATTTTCATATGTCATAAAAAGTTCTGTAATCGAGTCATCTTTTTTATCTAAGGATGAACTACACTTTCTCAAACCATGTATCTAATTTATCACAAATGCCCCTCTCACATGCAAACATCTGATGTATACGTGATCGACTGAGAAAATGTTTTATGGAGACAAACGTCATCGTTGACTAGTCAATGTCATGAACTCTGTGAATGAAACACTTTGCATTTTGTTCAGAGCACAGATTCTTCATTAATCTCCATATAAGTAGTTCAAGACATAACGTGTAAAATTAAAAAAAAAACTTCAGCAATAAATAAGGAACTCAGATATTTTTGTGGGTTCTTTATTTTGCTTAGTGTAGGTATTCCTATGTTTGCTATGTAATTGACTCAATTTTCATATGCTTGGTATACAAATGGAGCTAGAAAAGATTTCTATGTAACCCAGTGCCTGTCGTCGCCATATAGGTAGGGTAGTAGCTGTTTTAGATGGACTTTTTCTTCCTTTTTGTGAATGAATCGAACGTCTTAGAATGATATACCCATGTACCTACCAACAGAGAGTGTTTGTATTTTTTTTAATTTTACTTCTTTCATAGAAGTAGTAATTTCTATTTTTTGATTCGGAGAAGAAAGCCAACAAATAATTCATCAAATTATCAAATCAAAATGACAAAAAGAAAAAGTTCTATCTGGCAATATTGAGTAACTACAATACGGAGTGATTTTTCGTTTCACTCTCTAATAATATGGCCAGACCAAAAGTAACGGGATTCAGATGATCGCTTTTTCAAATTTGGATATATCGAATCACCAATTCTGATTACAAAAACTTCCGAGGATATTTCTTCACATAGACCCAATTCAACAGCATATCATCTATTACTGACGTCGTTGCAACATGAATTTCAATTAGTTTCCATATATGGGTTTTCAATATTTAACATAAGTATTATTTGATTATCCAAAGGTATTTACAGCAGACGATTCATTTAATGCTGCATATTTTTGTCGATTCGAGCCAGCTGACGCCAATCCCAATTTGGAATCTTGGAGGTGAAGCTCTCACCATACAGGGTTATGAAAAAATGAGAGAAGGAAATCTGAGATTCTCATTGAAATTAATCTGGATTGTATGATGATTCGATTCGTTAATTACTTCTCAATCAAAAAAACGTTATACTCATGAGACCACAACCTAAACTGTCTCCTACCACAAGGCGTGATGGAATAACCTGTGTTCGTTCCCATGGGAACTAGTCGCACCGAAGGATTCTGTAGCTGCTGATTTTTGCAAAATGTTCAAACACGTCTAACTCCAAAGTATATTCAGAATAGATGGAATTGGACAAGATGAGCTAATTGTGTAAATTGCGTCCATAATAGTTCACAATACACCACGGATTTTTCAACATCATTAATATCTGAAACTTCGTGCATCACATCAATATACAACTTTCATATCTGCGCAAAACTCCCGGAGTGGTCGATTCTTCAATTCTCTTCATTAATCCATTAAAAAGTTATTACTAATCCTTTTCTTTTCACTCAAATCGTAAGATAACTCGATATCCACTCCTTGAACTGTTCGAGTAGTGATGATAAGACCAGTGTAACAAGAAAAAATGCTGACTTCCGTCACAAACAAGACGACTAGAAACAGAATACCTAATTCCTGGAAACCATTACTGTCCCATCGAACAGATCCTTCTCATCCCACCCCAACAATTGATCCGATCAAACTTCCCACTGATACAATGTCCTACCCTTATTAAGTTTGAATACAATAAGTGATATTTATCAAAATACTTTCGTAACAGTCAAAAAATTGAACGAATCCATCCACCACAAATTAATGACATTCTATCAATTGCATTGTATTGCAACTAACCAAGATGGCAGTAAAAGGGGTAAACCACAAAGGATCTATGTATGTTTGTGTATATAAGTGTGTCACTTCTGTAAGATTTGTACTCCAAATTCCTATCGGATTCCAGGATTTAATCAAGTATTTCACGTGGGATTTCAAGATTTCAACATGGATTTCTGACATTTCGATATTTCGGTCGATAACGGGCTCAACAATAGTATCTTTATTAAAGACATATCGATATATCTACGATATTCAAATGGGTTTATAACTAACTTTTCGAAAAATCAACTAGAATCTTGCTGGTATGAATGAAAAACATTACAGACTCTGAATATTTACTAGGAATCGATCACCGAATCTACTGACCTCTTTAATACCCTTGAACGTGACTTATTTCAGAATATTCCAGGAGTGTCGAGTCTTAGGAGCAATAAACTTTTCAGGCAAATTCAATTGCAACCAAATATTACACAGTACATTGTTACTATATGATCATTGTAACTAAATATACCCACACACCTGCCGTCTCACTTAAAAGTTATAACTACCAATGAAACTGTACTTGCAATAATAATCAATCGAATACGAATCCAGTAATATTCAATTGCACTATTCCAAGCCTTATAATCAAACTCGGCTGAAACTAATAAAAGTTGATGGTCAATAGCCAATACCACGGATATTATTTATTATTGCAAAGTCAAGATTGTATTGAGCTGCGCAACATAAACATTGGTACGGTCATTTCAATTTTATCACATGAGTTAGGATACAGGATGATTCTTGATGAGGGCCAGTTGGAAGTATTTCTAGAAGTGAGGCAATTCAAATTCTGAAAGCTGGAGACAAAAAGAAACTAATATTTTGAACTCACTCTCACCAACTGTTTTCCGGTAGATGGCTTTTTCATTCAGTTCGCATGATATTCAATTCTATTTATATTGATTGGTTTGGTGAATTTGCAATTATTTCAGTACTTCTGTTTTTTTTCAATGCCTATACACGCTTCCACAATAATCTGGTTTTGAAGCATGCAATATCAATAATTTCAAATTGTTATACAATATGTTCAGTAATAATTATTCCTCAAAGTCATTTGATAACTCTTTCAGAAAGAAACGCCTTTTTTGTAATCATTCCATTAAGAAATTCTCAGTGAAGTTTGAATGAAATTTCCCTATATTTCAAAAAACGTTTCCGGAGAAATGTCATCATTAGGTACAACAAACGCTTTGATTAACTGAATATGACGTTAAAAAAATATAATAATTTTGGCCAATTGTCACAGTAAAATTAGTGCTCTATCACTAGGTTGGTTGATTTTGAAGAAGCTGGGGCAAAATTCCAACTAAATCATCATTAAGTAAAGAAAAAAACAAACAACAAGAATATGCCTTATTTCATTATTGCTCGAGAGTGGAATGCGCAGGATTCATGATTATAAAATGAGCATAAAAACGTATCTATATAATGCATATGTTTTATGATAACCCATTTTGCGGCAATCACGTATTGCCCCTCTATAGAAAGAAGTTGAGAGTTTATATGAGAAGAAATCAAGGAATTCACAGATGCTCCAATGTGTCCTTTCACTCCATCCTAATTTTCAAGTTCACGTTTCTTTTGTTGGTCACCTATCGGGATAAAGTTCAAAAAATGTTAGAAACGTTCGAGCTAATTCACGATTGCATTCTCCATAATCGCATAGTCAAAACATTCTTCATTCGTATTATTCTTGAATCTTTTTTGAAACGTGTATCAAGGAATAACTCCATTTACTACTAGGACTTGTCAGATATTTCTGATTTTTATAATTTTTATTCTTGTGGATATTAACAAAACTGAGTTCCCTGAAAAATGTTATTGTAAATGTTGAAAGATTTTCCGAATCGTTCGTTTCGAGCATCATATCCAATATGTCCGTAGATAACCTGAAGAACCATCAGTAATAAACAAAATTGGAGTTTCCTAAAAAGTAAGTTTTCGCTCCTTTCAAGATCACTACAATGAATGGTTAATATAGAGAACCTTAAATGAGAATGTCAAAATATTGAATACTGATCATTAGCTGTGAGACTGCATCATTGCTGTAAAAATAGACATAGAATAATGTCCTGAATATACTACTATCAAAAATGAAAAAGGTTTTCACCATCTTCTCTTCATTGCCGAAAAGTTAGTTCAAAGTAGTTCACATGAAAAGATCATCATCAGTCCCTTCTTGTCCCCAAGTTGAACCTCTGTCGTATTGAAAATAGCTTTCGTCAAGAATCACATCACCCTGTATACGAACGCGCAATGAGAGTTCAATTACGATTGGTACGAGTTCATCCATATGATTCAAGCACACACAAGAAGTCGCTGGCGACCGCATTTGGACGTATTTCTATAATCTCATTCAACACGTTTGCTTTTTCAATGTTCAATGTGCGGGAGTCAATGTCCTACGTTTTATAGTATGTACCATAAAACTGCACGCCTTAATCAATATTTGTTTCGGATATAAACTTGGACACAAAAAGGTCAGCCAACCTGGTGTCATATGCATGATCCGAGGATATATCGGGTGAAACAGATTTGTAGCGATTAGCAGTCCAATGGAGTTATGTACCCAGATGACTCGTTGAAAAACTAAACATAGTACGTCAATGTTACGCTTTTGGGCAACTTAAAGCTTTTCAACACAAGTAAGAACCGAATAATTTTCTCTTGACAGTTATAAATCAGACAACAATGTTTCCTCCGATTGACAGCAAATATCAATTTTTACTGACACATATCAATCAGCAAAGTATTACTTTTCCTGCTGAGGCATGGAAGTTGAGACTCTTCTGCCTGGGCAGCAAAATGAATATTCTCAATGAAAATGAATTCTATTCTCTTCGTATGAATTGAATCCACAATTCTGTCGAACTCTGAGATTCATCAATATTCCATATCAATGCCACGTCAGCGATGCCTAGTTTTGCTACCGCTAGGTGGTGCTCCTGTAATCGGAGGTCAAACCAACAACTCTGGGAGTGCTATCGTTTCCTGGAGCAAACAAATCAGACCAAAATGAAACATGCATGATATTTTGTTATTCATGAAGAATATATAACCAATTTGGCTGACATCGAACATCTTGAATAATGCGAGGGATGTTTCACTTCGGAAATCTGGTGTACAAAATTCACTAGAAATCTTGAAATCAATGAATTCCATATTGAAATCCAGAAATCCGACCTGAAATCCTTAAAGAAATATTGAAATCCACTAGAAATCTTGATTTGGTGAAGAAATTTTACGAAAGTGAAACACCCCTCGGAATAATGTAGTGTAAGGAACGCTTTCAAAAGTATTATTGTATGGAATTATGAGCAATTTATTCTTTGATTTTGTTCACATTGATAATTTTTGTTGATTCTCCTATCGCCGGCCTGTCGCTCGTAAACGCAAAATAATATGAGGGGTCGAAAGAAGGTCGAAAGAAATTCCAAAGAAGCTTCTTTGCAATTTTTGATCGCATGTCCGTTGCCTACTGTCTTATAGGGGGGGTGAAGTTTTCGTTGAAACACCCTGTATATTATATTCGTTATAGAGAAAACTTCATGATAACATGTGAAAACGAATAATGTATCGAACCAAAAATATCAATTTGTAATTTTGTAAAGACCTCTGGACATTTTTATCGATTTATTTGTAGATACATATTCGAAGTAAACTCGTTTTTTACAAAACATATTTCCATGAAATTATTTATTCATGATCACGTGTCATATTGCTTGACGACCAATACTATGAATATCATGAATAAAAAAATCTGAAATGTTGTATGGTAGAACGCAATTTTATTTGAGAAGGTAGTTTGTTCACACTTAGGCCCTTTTCACTGTCTGTCTATTTTCAGGAAGAACCGGTTATACTTTTGAATTTTTCGACGGCAGACAATACGGTTCAAAAAATGATGGAAAATGTTAATCTTGAATAAAAATGACTGAATGAAAAATTCTCTTTCCGTAATGGGCTATCACAATGTACAAATAAATAGTGCATGTCTACGGAGAACTAAAACCAAGTGAACAGAAATACATATGTAATGAGAATGGAATCGTTCACATGTTGGTTGAAAATTAGCCCCGAATCCGCGATACGGTTGGGCAGGTTTGGGGTTGATAGCGATGCCAAACCAGCTCGTCATACGGGTTTCTACTTAGTAGTTGATTAGAATATACTCAAAATTTTCATACAGTGTACCTACCTTGACAAATTATGAAAATCAGAATGGTGTGTATTTCCGCAATAGTTTACATTAATAAGGTCATTCACCTCAAAAAAAAGTTATTGTTCATGGATATAGTGTCGAATTATCTTAATAGTCTACTTGCAAATTTGATGGAACATTTTCTGACCAGTGAACAGTGATATCTATATCTTCGATAACGAGTGACATAGAAATCGAGAGAGGAATTCGACATATCAGTGATTCGGCAATGATTCACTGCACAAATGAAATATCGTCGATACAAATATCGTTAATCTACATTTCGAGCATGGTGCACCTGCGAATTCATCGACCAGACGAACCGATTGAAAAAAATTACGTCAAAACAGAAAGATAGGCTGCAATCAATCATTCCAACACCCGATATGGAACAAAACAAACGCGAACGTTATCTTCCATTGTTTCGAGACCATAACAATTTCTTGCTTCAATATACGTGTATACAAACTACATCGACTCACCGCAATTCTATTGTCGTAGCCATTACTCCTTTTACTCCAAAACGATGATTTATCCTTCCGAACTGTAGGCACAAATCACTTTACGGCAACAACTGCATTCTTCGACAATGAGAAACAATATTACCTGATGCACACGGTCGCTGGAAACAACTGAACAAGTGATGGCAATAAAAATACTTCGTGCAAATTAAAAGTCGATTTCGTAATAACCTGGCCCCTATAGAGCGTGGAGAGACCATTAGTGGGTAGACCATAAAAAATGGCAGGAAAACAGAGACGGAATCGACTGAATTCTGGTTTCTGAATGAACAAAAGTTCGGGATACTTTTCCGAGCCAAAAAACATTCACTGAAAACGATGTTATCAGTACAAATATTAATTCACGAATCTTCAAATTTTTACCAACAGAAAAGTGATTACCACAGAAACTTCACGTGGCATAGTTAATTTACATTAAACACTAAGACTGAAGGTAACTGGGGCAATACATTATCGAAAGAAATCGAATGTGCAGGCACAGGCATCAAATCGTCGCCGATCGATATAGACGTGGATGGTTCTAAAATGCACCCGGAAGACGATGTAGTGTTCAAATTGAGAATTTTATTATTATCTTTTCTTCGATTGGTGGAGTCTTCTAAATACCCCTCTGCAACTGAAGTCGATTTCCATCCTCCTAGGCGTTCGATATTAGTTATACCCACACCACAGTCAGCAAGTAAAGTGGCTGAGGAACGCCTGAAGCTGTGACCAGTGTAAAGCTCTGGATTTTGAAAGCGCAGATATACTGCTATTTCGGAGGGTATCTTTCCTATGGTATTGATTCCTACACATTGCACAATACATTTTCCACTTTTGTAATACAAGAATAAACGACGGTGAGGAGTCTCTTTTGGACGTAAATGTACATAATTTCTGTATACGTTCAAAAAATAACCATCATTTGCTTCTTCAGATATCACGAAGGATCTAGAGGAATGATTTTTGGAATCCTTGATATTAACAATTATCAGGTTTTCTTTGTCGTCTATGTCGTCAATGGTGAGTTTTGTCAGCTCTTCTCGTCCGCAAGCACCAGCTAATCCAAAAATTGCTACTAACTTAATCATGAGGTATATGTCATCAGGTGCTTCAGTCATAAATTTTGAAACGTCTTCTTGAGTGATTTTGGCCTTTTTCGGTCGAAAACCGACATTCT